>PVHY01008105.1:0-63540 GCA_004024945.1 Uropsilus gracilis
CTCCTCCCCTCCCCCTCTCATCCTCTCCCCTCCCCTCTCCCTTCCCCTCTCTTCTTTCTCCCCTCTCCCTCCCCGCCTCCTCCCCTGTCCCTCTCTTTCCCTCTCTTTCCCCTCCTTCCCACCCTTTCCACCCTTCACCTTAAAACTCTCCTTTCCCTCCTCCCTTCCCCCTCTCCCTATTCCCTTCTCCCTCCCTCCTCTTTGCTTCCCTCCCTTTCTCTTCTCCCTCCTGATTCCCTCCCTCCTTTCGCCTCCCCCTTCTCCCTTTTACTGCTAATTTTTGATCTGCTGTGATCAGAGAATTTCTAAGTCACCCTTGACTGGATGTTGGCACTCTGCACCCCCAGTCCCTGGTGTACCTTCTCTGAAACCTGATTCACTAAAGCAGTCACAAGTCTTCATTGTCAGCTAGGGTGATTCTGTCTACAGGTATGTATTAGCCTTAGTCACCTTCCAAGAAAGTGAGGTGATTTTCTGACCCAATGGTTGTTCACAAGAGTGGGTGGCACAGGGCCGAGGGCACATCATGTCACTCATATCCTGAAAATCATCAATGCTAACTCTCAACTTCTTCTGTTTTAGCACTGCCTCCCTTCAAATGTTGCTTGGTGGCTGCAGGGATTTGAGATATCAAGTAGAAAAAGTAACTGAGTGAAGAAGAAAGGGAGATCCTCCTTTTAAATTTTGGTTTGAATGACTTCTGCAAAGACAGCCTGTGCAGCTACTCTGCCTTCACTGCCCTCAGGGACACCTCAGTCCTGGCATTTTTCTGCCATGTCTCTGCATCTGTCACCGCTGCTCTCAGGAAAGGGTTTCCAGCATTTCTAAATTGACACTCTTCACTGTAGCCCTCTCAATTGCCTGCCTGGACATGAAAACCTATCTTCACAGGAAACAATTAGATTTTTATTTGTGTTCTGGCAATAGAAGTTTATCAATATGGGAATTTTATTTTTCCCATAAGCTCTTTTTAACTTCAGGGGAAGAAAGTTGCAAATACTTTGATTATAAAACCATACCAAGATTCTTGTGTTGCAGGCAAGATTAACACAGGAATGTGAAAAAAAAAAAGGTTTAAGGAGAAATAGGTTGTGTCATCTCAAGGCATCTCCCTTAAGATACTTGGTTATTAGTAACTTCATCATAGAAAAATTCACACATTATAACAAATGATATCATTACAAATGACTTGGCTATTTCTAAGGATGAAGTTGAGTTTATTTGGACAAAGCAGATGGATCTGAGGTGATGATGATCAGTGAAATAAGTCAGAAAGTGAAAGATCATGACTGGTGGTCTCAATTGCTTATAGAATATACATAACCAAGTGATGGCAAAACATACCAAAATAATTCTAAGACTGAAAAATCCTTAACAGTGGCTAGGAAGAAGGGAGGAGACGGAGGGAAGTGAAGGGACAGGATGCTGGCATTAGAGTTTTGAAGAGTGAGTGAGACGGGCACATGAATGGAGGGGTGAATGCTGTGCTCCCCAAATTATAGTTACCATAAAGAATTGGCCAATGAATGAAAATTGAGGAATCCTTTAAACTCGTCTTCTCTCTTCATTTCTTTCAAATTCTGTGAATTACTGTGTCCCTTTTCTCCTAGCTCCTAAATACTTCTTAGCTTGTGTCACTCTGGCCACGAACCTGGTCTAGGTTGCCATCACTCCCCACTGGAGTCTAGGAAAGTCTTATCTGCGTGTGCTTTTGGCATCCAAACTCTTCATCACTCAACCAATTCTTTCTTTACATAGAGTTCACATGAATTTTGAGACCAGCGTCCGGTCTGTTACTGCTAAGAGTTCGATCGTATGATGGAGTTATTTGTGGTGGTTCATACTGTGTTTTACAGTTTTTACAGGAGCCTTTCTGCTGTCCTTCCACTGGAAATCACAACTCTTATACCATGAGTCTTTCATTTTTTAGTTTCTCAGTGGTTCATCCTCTTTGAATATTTTGGGCTCTGATAGGATCACTCTCCCTATCACTTCATCTCATTAACTTCTAAAGTACATCAGATCTCACCCGAGACATCATTGCCTCTGAGAAACTCCTCAGTTCCTCTAAGAGAGCTCATTAGGCTTAACATAACTTGGCACTGGTCACTTAAGAGTCTGTTTCCTGCTAGCCTTAAATATATTTGTGGACCAAGATCTAACACATGTCAGGCACATGGCAGTCAAAGAAAAAAACATATGAAGAATAAAGGGGAAAAATGATCTAGTGTTGGGCATGCCTTGTCCAGGATACTTCTTGCCCACCTCAACCATTTTCACTTTTACTCTCACTTTTAGCTTTTTCCCATTAGTCCCTCCTGTTCTGTTTTGCCAAGATAATTGCATTTTCACAGGTTAGTTTTGAGAACCAAATCCTTTAGGTAAAAACAAGAATAACATGTTGGAAAATTCTCTGCGACTTAAGAAATTGGATACTAAGGATATGTTGGTCAGACCACTCAGGAAGTTTCCCCTCTTCCCCCCATGATTGCTTATTGCTTAAGAGCATATTTGGTACAATTATTATTTTCTAAAATGAAAAGCAAGAAACATAAGTAACACAAGGACTGAGTGGATAAAGAAGTTGTGGTGTAATATAAAAAAAAAGATGAAGTCTTGTTGAAATGATATGAATAGTACTGGTAGGGATTACACTAAATGAAATAAATCAGATGGAGAAAGACAAATACTGGATAATTGCACTCATATGTGGGATATGCAGAAAGAAAACAAAAGAGCCAACAAAACTAAACCAAAACACATCCTAACAATTTGACTAGGGTTTATGATACAAAGTAGGAAGGGGTCCCAGTTAACTAGGGTGGACGGTTATTAGGACGTTGCTGGTGGGATAACATTTGTAGAGGTGTGAACTTAAAATCCTAAAACACATAACAATCTTGTAAATTAGTTACCTTGAGAAACATGAGTTGTCATTGAAAAATAAGTGTGATCAGTTAGTACTATTTATTCCTTCAGTTTATTTAGTAATCCCTCCAGTTCCATAATTAGATCACTTTGTGCTAAGCTCTTTGTATTCAACTTAGACTACAAAGGTGTAGTGTGGTGGGGGGGCACTTCCAAACTTGGTCTTATGAAGTTGAATGACTGGGATGACAAATATACAAAAGTGAATTCCAATACAATCAAATAATTGCTACAGTGGGTTTCTGCACAAAGCACAGGGGGAGCATATGGTGGAACGTCTGTTAGAGGTCCAGGAGGAAGGGTGTAGCAACCCTAAGCATATTAAATCATGACACCATCAATTGTTTAAACAGCATAAGTATTTGAGGTCATATGGTTTATCCTTCCTACATCAAATTCACTTTTTTTTTTTTTTTTTAGTAATGAAAAAAAAGTGTCTGGAGAAATTATTGGCTTGCCTAAGCTTGCCAAACAGTGTCAGAATTGTAATTACAACCAAGGTTACATCCAGGAAAAAAAAAAACAAGCTTTACAAAAAAAGAGGACTCTCATGATCCTTAATTTGTCTTGGGAGTCATGTCTTTTCAAACTGCTAAACTTGAAAAATCTTCCATTTGTATTCATGAAAAAAAATCAGGGGTGTTTGTGCAGTCAAGGACAATTTACTCTTCCTTTCTACAAGTCAGTTAATAGACCAAAGAAACTGGCCTTAAGCACTGTGCAAAAAGAAAATGTTAGGATTTCAGCTCAGTGTGCCAGAAAGATCTAGAAACCTCACAAGCGTGGGGATTTCAGATTGCATTCTTAATACTTGTCAGGATAATTGATACCCATATAATTAGGAGGCTGGTTAGCAGTGTTTTCCTTGATAATGTAAGGTGTGTGTATATATATATATGTGTGTGTATGCAGTTATGTATCATCTATAATAATATAAAATTAAACTATTTTCTCATTGCTTTCTAATTGAATTAATTTTTAAAGCAAATCCTTTTATTGCTACTAAGAGTACAATGTGTGAAGTATCAGTTGAGGGAGCAACACACTCCACATTCTGTGTCTTGAGTCTGGTCCGCGGGCAGTTGCTGAAAAGGAGGCGGGATCTGTCATGTGGTTCACGTGGGTGGACCAAGCTTTCAGCGGTTGCTAATGTGATCACCTGCGTTAGCCCTGAGGCAACCCCTTCTTTGAAGGATTTCTCAAATGAAAGGTCATCTTTCCTTTTTTTCACCCAGGGAACTTAAATATAGTATGAATCATGAGATGAACTTTACCAGAACTTTGCAGAGAATCTCAAGTGTTCTCCTTATGCCAAACCCATGATTTACGTTTCATGACCTAAGTTGTTTCTGTGACATGGACACACATGCTTTGTGAGCACATAAACCATAAACTCTCCATAAGACCATAAAACATAAACTCTCCTGCAAAAAGAAAAATAGAAATTGACAATACTGTTTCACGCCCCCACCCTTTGGTTTTGTTTTCCTGTTTTTGTTTTCCCCAATAGTTTTAGTTTCACACCAAATTGAGGGGCGAATGTCCAGAGATTTCTCTTCCACTCCCGCCTTCTCATATGCACAGCCACCCCCATAAACATCCCTCGCCAGAGTGCTACACTTGGTGGCATGATGTGCAAAGAGCTGGGGCACGGGGCATGAGGGAGAACAATGAGAGAGATTGCTCAGCTGCAGAGGCTGAGGGCTGATTGGAAGCGTGAACCAAGCAGCAACTTTATTGTACCCCACAAGTCCTTTTACAGGTTCCAGACAAGGGAAGGAAGTGGCTCAGGCAAAATTAGATTAGGCAAAATATTAATCCCTCTGGGATACTTGGGGGCAGAAATTTGCTTATTAACTTGCTGTGATCTCCTAAGGAAGGTCTCTTAGGGTAAATATTGGAGGAACAGATACTGCTATCCAGAGGCCAATCATGCCATTTCCATCTTCAGTGTTCTGAAGACAGGTAAGAGTGGAGTAAAGTCTTCTTCATTCACAGCATAAGTCCTGACTGGCCTTAGCTCATAACTGCTGGTAATGATGAACCTGTAGGGATTCATGAAATTCACCCTAAGTATCACAGACGTGAGGGTTCACTCTTGGCATTGGGTGGTGTGAAGTGGATTTGGTTGGTTGGATAGTGCCTCGGCCCCACCATCGCTAGGGTGTCTGAGAGCAGATTCACTGGCCACCAAATCCCCTGTGCTCCACCTGTTCCAGCTCTCTCTTCACAAACTCCTGACAACCAGGGATCTTCTGTTGTCTCCATAGTTCTGGTTTTCCAGTGTTGTACAGTTGCAAGTAGACATAACATGGCTTCTGTCGCTCAGCATTATGCATTTAGTGTTCCTCCCTGTGTTCTCATAACTTGATAGCTCATTTCTTTTTGGTGCTGAATCATTCATTTTTCTAGTTCAGAAATTTTCAATTTTGTACAGAGGAAATTGAGAACCAGGGTGCATTCAGAGAACATAATTATTGGTAGTACACTTTCACATAGGAGAAACTGGAATGTTCTGATCTTCGAGAAGAAATGTCATGAGGTGCAGACTGTCCGGGTGGAGATGTGCACGTGAACCTGGATGGGTATTTGAGCTCTTCTTCCTGCTTCATCGATTTATTGTGGCTATTTCTGTATACTTGCAGGAAAAGTTACATTTTCATGGCACATTACTTTGACCAGGCTCTTTCACAGACTGGTCATCACCATTGCACGCAATGCTAGGAGGAGAAGAAAGTGGGAATAGTCTCATCAGTGGAGCTGGCATGGCTGGTTTTAAGTTAAATCCAGAGTTGACAAAAGGAGTCTTCTCGCCATCTGTTTGTCCACTCGAGTTCCCATGGGGTGGCTGCTTTTTCTGTGAGACCCTCACCTGGTCTATTATCAGAGGGTGGGGAGCCCACCACTCAGCTTTGACTCCTCTCTGAGACCTGGCTTCCATGCAAACTGCCCATAGGGATGGTGGTGGGGCTTGAGTTTGGGGTCAGTCTGGGGAAAGTCAGGTGCTTTGAGGCCTGTTGTGGGAGGGGGAGCCTAGAATCTGAACATGTGCCTATGCCCGACTTGCATGTTGAATCCTTACCAACCCAGGTGATGATATTGGGAGATGGGAGGACAGAACCTTCATCAGTGGGATTAGTGCTCTTACACAAAAGATAGCAGGTTGCTCCCTCATCCCTTCCATGTGATGATCCAGCAAGTTGGCTATTTGCCATTGGCAGGGTAGCTTCCGTCAGGCTCTGACCATACTGGCACCTTGATCTTCAGCATCCAGCCTCCAGAAACCTGAGACTCATTTGTTGTATAACAGCTACTCAGTATGGACTAAGATGGGGAGCAATGTCCACTGCTCCATTTATTGTTTCTGCAGGATGTTGGTGCACAGGATGTTACTCAGGTATCAGAAAACAGCCAGTTAGATTTGGGGTGGGGGGAGAAGGGAGTTTGCATGTGGAAGGTCAGTATCAGGTGGAATCATAGCTTTGCCACTTACACAAGTAAGAACTTGCTAGGGGGTATTCATTGCTTTGAATCTGAATGCTTTTTCAAAGAGATGTGTTGAGATAGAATTACTATATCCCTCCATTCACCCTTTTTTGAAAAGTTCAATTGAAAGATTTGTTGAAGGGTCACAGGATTGTGCAACCTGCAGTACTATTTCTAGAATAATTTCCCTACCAGCAGAAACCCAGAAGCTTTCCCATTTCTCCCACACCAAGCCCCAATCAACCACTAATCTTGATCTATAGATTTGCCTGTTTTACACATTTCAAACAAATGGAGTTGGGATGTGGTCCTTTGGAACTGACCTTTCATTAATTTAACCTTCTTACTGAGATAACATTGGGTTACATCACTGTTTGTATTTGGGAAGTATAGGATCCCACCCCTTGAGATGGTGGTACCATTAGCACTTGAAGCATCAAGGCATCTTAGTGTACTGTGCTCTTCCCCACTTTGTGCCCGCACCTCTCCTCTTCTCCTCTACCTGAATGCCTCACCTTTGTTCTGTCTGATTTCAGAGTTTGGCTTTATCTGCTTTTCCTACATTCTGAATGTAGTAGGGTTTTCCTCATGAATGGATGCTGTACCTTGTCAAATGCTTTTTCTGCATCGATTGATATGAGCATATGGTTTTTGGTTTTTGTGTTGTTGTGATGGATTATATTGAGTGATTTTCAGATGTTGAACCATCCCTATGCTCCTGGGATGAATCCCATTTGGTCGTGGTGAATAATCTTTTTATGCATTATTGGATTCAATTTGCCAGGATTTTATTTAAGATTGTTGCATTTGTGTTCATTAGGGATATAGGCCTGCCATTTTCTGTGTGCTCTGTTTGGTATTAGTGTAATGTTTGTATTCAGTAATTTTCCGCCTTAATTTTTTGGAAGAGTTTTAATAATACAGGTGTTATTTCATACTTGCTTGTTTGGTAGAATTCATTTGTGAAGCCGTCTGGTCCTGGGCTTTTATTTTTAGGGAGAGCTCTGATGGCCTGCTTAAATCCTCTGTTTCGTCTTTGTTCACTTTAGGGTGGCTGTATCATTCTAAGAATTTGTCCATCTCTTCCAGATTGTTGTATTTGTTTGCATATAGATGTTCATAGTAATCTCTAATTATTTTTTGCATTTCTGCTGTGTCTGCTATTTCCTTTTTCATTTATGATTCTATTTATTTGCATTTTCTCCCTTTTCTCTGTGAGCCTTGCTAGGGGTCTGTCAATTTTATCTACCTACATTCTGAATGTAAACGGAAGCACCATCCAGTATGTCTTTCCCCTTCTGACTTATTATACTTATCACAAATCCATTCCATTTCCATTCACATTGCTGCAAATGGAGTGAATTTCTCTCTTTTAATTGCTGGGTAATACTCCATTGTGTATATATACTGCATCTTTATCTACTCATCTGTTTGGGGTCACTTGTGTTGCTTCCATAGTTTGGTTATTGTAAATAGTGTTACAGTCTGTATCGAAATACATATTTCCTTTTGAGTTTGTGTTTTTGTATTTTTGAGGTAGATAGCTAGGAATGAAATTGCTGGGTTATTATACGATAGATCCATTTTCAGTCTTTTGAGAAATCAGGTTTTTAGTCTTTTGAGAATCCATCCTGTTGGCCATAGAGATTGCCCCAGTTTGCTTTCCTACCAGCACTGTAAGAGTGACATCCATTTAGCAAAATGTTTTCAGGCTCATTCATGTTGTAGCAAGGGTCAGGACTTGGTTCATTTTTATTGCCAAATCATATTCCCTTGACTGTATACGTCATGTTTCTCCATATATTAGTTGATGAATATGTAGGTAGTTCCAGCAGTCAAGGAAGGTTCAGTTTTAGGCATCCTTGATAATTTCTATTTCTGTCTGGTTTTACTATATTTTATTTTACTATATTTTTATAGTAAAAATATTTTACTATAAATTTTAATTATAGCTGCACACATGAGCATGAAGTGGTATGATCTAGTGATTGCAGTTTACTTTCCCTGGTGATGAATACTGTTGCCATATTTTTGTGTCGATCAGCCATTTGTGTATCATCTTTGGAGAAATCTTTTTAGACCCCTTGCTTATTTTGAATGTTTTAGAGTAACTATATATTCTTTATACCCAGTGCCTCATATCCTGAAGTGATTTGTAAATATCTTCTCCCATTTTATGGGTTCTCTTGACTATCTCAATAATCTTTGAAAGGAGGTCAAATGTATTTAATCAAAAACATGATATTCTAAGGCTGAGTACGGTGGCTCGTTCTTGTAAGCTTCAGCCTATGAAGCGGCCGGGGCTAGGGATCGCGGTTCGAGTCCCGCCTGGGGCCCGTAGCGAGACCAAGTTCCAAAAAAATAGCTGGGCGTGGTGGCACACGCCTGTCATCCCAGCTACCTGGGAAGCTGAGGCTGGGGATTGCTTGAGTCTGTGGTACCCCGGGCAACGAGAGCCTGCAGTTCCACAAGCAAAAATAGCAAGACCTAGTCTCAAAAAAAAAACCAAAACATGATATTCTATATAAATATCAAAATTACATGCATATAGTTAGCATAATATAGATAAATGTATTAAAACTATAAATATTAATATAATTCTGCAAATAATTTTGATAAAGAAAATTTTGAGGGTCCTCCACACAGCTTTCCACAGTAGCTGGACCAGTTTACATTCCCACCAGCAGTGAAAGAGTGTTCCTTTCTCTCCTCATCCATACCAACACCTATTATTGTCCACTTGGAAAGCTGTGTGAAGGACCTAATGGAAATGGAACTAACATTTGACTCAACAATTGCTCTTTTGGGAATCTACCCAAAGGAGACCTGAATGCTTGTACATAGGAACACCTGTGCCCAGATGTTTATTGCAGCACTATTTAAAATTGCAAGGACATGGAAACAACCCAAATGTCCCAAATCAGATGACTGGATGAAAAAGATGTGGCATACATACACAAAATGGAATATTACTCATCAATCAAAAATGACAAATTTGATGATTTTGAGATAACATGGATGACATAGAGGAAATCTTATTAGCAGAAACAAGTCAGAAAGAAAAAGTCAGAAACCAAATGGTTTCACTAATATATGGGACATAGAAAAATTAACAGAAGCCATGAGGAAAACTCAAAACAAGCTAAAAACCAAACTGAAATACACAATTTGGGGGGGGTGTGGGAGAGGGTGGGAATGGTCAGGGAGGGAAGGGGTGGGTGAACCCCGGTGATTACAAAGATGTGAAATTTATATATAAATAAATTATTTAATATAATTTTAAAAAAGAAAAATTTGATATAACTTTAATATACTTTGTTGATTTATATAAAATTATGATTACAATTCAGATTCTGATTTTATACAGATTTTATTTTTGCTTTTGATATGAATTTGATAATTTATGTATAGAAACTGATTATTACACAATTTTGATGTAGTTCAATTTATATATTTTTCTTGTTTCTGGTGCTTACTGGAAATGTATTAACATTTCCATATATTATTGCTGAATTATCTACTTACCACTTCAGTTTTGCAAGGGATACAGGTATACTTACTTTATACGTACACTTCCTGCTGTGTCAATCCTTATTTTTATGAAAAGCTTTTTCTGTTAATATTTTACTTTGTCAATTATTATTATAGCCACCCTAGCTCTTTCATGAAAGCTTTTGCATGATATATCTTACTCCATTTTCAAATGTTTTTTTTTTAAATTATTTTAGTTATTATTTTTTTGGTGGAGAGAAAACAAGCTACAGATAGGTATGCATATTACAATACCATACTTACAAAATTATATAAACCATGCAAAAAATATATTATTTACTCATATGTATGATTTTAAAGTTTAAAATACCACAAGAATGGTAAACATCAAATCCAGTGTACTGATTATTATTTCTGGGAATGTATAATTGGATAGAAGAGATGGATATAATAGGATAGAAGAATTGGATAGACGATAGATAGAATTGGATAGAAGAGATGTATATAATAGGATAGAAGAGATGTCCACAGAGAATGTCAACTATCTCTGTGATAGCTGATTTTTTAAAATTAATTTTTAAAAAATTTTGTGTGTGTGTATTACATTATTGTGTACTCCGGGGTTTTCCCATTTCCCTAACATCTATTAACCATCCTACTCTTTTGTGCCCTCTGCCTCCCCCTCCTCCTCTCTCGCTCCATCGTTCTGCCTCATTGGTTGTTCAAATGTTAAGCTTATTTCTATCTTTAAAATTAGACTGTCTCTTCTAGGTAGTGTGTATTTTGTAATAATAAAAGTATCTTGTTGAATTAATATAATCTGATTTTTCATTGGATTAATGTTACAGTTATATGACTGGATTTACATCTATCCTCTTGTTTTTTGTTTCCTAGATTTTATATTTTATTCCTTATTGAGTCCTCACTAGCTTATTTTATACTAAGTGGGTATTTTGCAATTAAACATTTGTAATTATTTTGATATTTTCATTACAATTTTGGATGATGATTTTGCAAGGTCTTACCATGCACAGCAGGTCTGCAGTGGCATTGATTCCCTCAACATTATGAAAACCTTGCTTAGAAAAGAACAGTCAACATTGAACTCTAAATGTTGTCATTCTACAACCTGTGTTCATTACATGTTCCTTTACTTAAACCCTGTTTCCAAGAACCTATGAACAGTGGATATTAAGTGAGGACTTAATCTGATAATAGGAGAAACTACCTTTATATAAAGTAACAGTGCTACATAGAAATTTTATTCTTAAATAAATAGTTGTGTCTGTCTTTCTTGTGCTGATTGTATGGTGTATCTCTACATATCATTAACCCAGCAGTAAAATTTAAGTTTTTCCTTAATTGTATTATAAGGAAGCTGAGAGAGAGAATAAGTATAGAGTTCTGTTTTTATTTATCTTTTCTGGTTTATATAATTTTCTTATTCCAATACATGTCTTTTATCACTCACTGACATTTTCTGTATTACCAAATATATTGCATTTCTATATTTTAGAGGTCCATAGTACATAGTATAAACATATTTCATGTAATTTTTTAAATAAGTTGAGTGGAGAAAGATGAAATAGGCAATTAGGTTGTCACTTATAATAATCTACATAATTACCTTTATTGTTGCTCTTTATTTTTTATGTTTATTAAAATTAGTGTGTTGTCACCTGCATTCAGTTTAAAGAGTTTCCTTTTATTCTTTCTAAGGCATGTCTGATGGCAAGAAATTGTGTCTCTTTATTCAGGAATGACTTTGTCTTTGTTTTGAAAGGAAGTTATCTTGGAGTAAGATTTTGGTTAACATTTATTTTCAATTTTCCACTGTCAGCACTTTGGACATGTCATCCCAGTGCATTCTGGCCTACATTATTTCTGAGAAATCAGCTGTTACTCTTATTAGGCTTCCCTGATGTGTGATGTGTTGTTTTTATTTTGCCATTTTCAAGATTTTCTTTTCATCTTGTCAACAATTTGACTGTGCTGTACCTGAATGTACTACTTGATGATTTTACTACTAGGATTTTGTGGAGTTCCTTGGATGTGTAGATGAATATTTTTCATTACATTTGAATAGTTCCAAACCATTAAGTCTTCAAATATTTTTTTCTCTATATGACATTCCTGTTAGGCATGTGTTACTGTACTTGCCGGTGTCTCATTTCTCTGAAGCCGCTTTCATTTTGGTATGTCATTCTGCCAGCACAAATCTACTGTTGATTTTTTTTTTGTACTAGATTTTATTAATTGCACTTTCCACTCTAGAATTTTCAATTGGTGATTTTTATAAAATTTTTTTCCCTGCCACCCACTCTGATTTTTTTTTTTTTTTTTTTTTTTTTTTTTTTTTTTTTTTTTTTTTTTTTTTTTTTTTTTTTTTTTTTGAGACTAGGTCTTGCTATTGTTGCCCATGGAACCCCAGGCTCTCGTTGTCCGGGGTACCACAGACTCAAGTAATCCCCAGCCTCAGCTTCCCAGGTAGCTGGGATTACAGGCGCACACCACCACGCCCAGCTATTTTTGTTTTTGGAACTAGGTCTCACTACGGACCCCAGGCGGGACTCGAACCGCGATCCCTAGCCCCGGCCGCTTCATAGGCTGAACACCCACTCTGATTTTTAACAGCAGTGTCTTTTCCTTATTGACAAGCAATTTGATGAGCATTGCAATCATATATCCTTTTATTCTTTAGATCTGATTTCTTTAATTTCTTTATATTCATATTATGTCTAAGTGCACAATATGGGTCCTTCAAAGACTGTGGATTTTGTTTCTTCATCTGCTTATTTTCTATATATGGGTTACTCGTCACTGTTTCCTGGCATGTCTCATAAATTTTCCCTGAAAATCTGATTCTTTATTAAATATAACTAGCAGTCATTTTGGATACCAACTGCCCTCCCTCAACAGTTGTTATTGCCTACTCTATTGTTTGCTTACTGGATTAGTGTCTTTGCTGAAGTAATTCTTGGAAGCCTCTCTTCTATTTTTTGCAACGTATCATGTGCTGGATCAAATTACATTTCTGTTATCATTTAGCCAAGATACCGAGGGTGATCCTGGGTAGAATGAGTTAGGTATTAGCAATGTTGTGTTTAAGTATTCTTTTCCAGTTAGATTTCTTTTTGTCATTGGATATATCTGCGTCATGGAGGAGAAACTGCCATAGTTGAGGAAGGAATATTCTTTTTATTCTATTTTCAGCCAGAGTGTATAAATTTGGACATTTCACCTCTGATAAATTTTAAGAGGACACAGATTCAGACATGCACATTTCTTCCAGACTTACAGGGACAAGTGTAATTTAATTGTTAACACCTATTCCTGGAAATTCCCTCTGGGTCAGAGCTGTTTATTGTTCAGTCAATATTTAGTTGGAATTTGCGTTTAAGTTCATTGCATCAGCAAGACCATGCCCTGTGCTAAAAGAAGGTTCTCTCATTACTGTATGCTTTCAGGATAATTTTCAGAGAGTTAAACTGATTTTTAAAAGTATAATACAGATAAGTTGTTCTATTGCTGGGGAGAAACCTTGCCAAGTTCCTTGTTGTAGCAGTTTGCTCACAGAAATTTTTTGAGCGCTGAATGAAATCAGAGACACAGAAATTTTAGCAATGTTTTTCACATAGAGCTCAGAAAAATATTTTCTCTAACTCCCATGCCATCCTTCAGAGCCCAAACAATAAGGAAATATAAATACATATGAATAAAAGTAGAGAAGTATTTGCTAGGGGTGAGCAATATCTATTTAAGCACTACTGTTCTAAATATTAGTGTTTTTGATTAATAATCATTGGGGTTGGATCTGACTTAGTTTGGGTTTACCCTGACTTAGTTTGGCATTGCCCTGCTTGTCTGTGACAAGGCTCCAGAACTCAAAATTGAAAATTATTCCTTAGAATGAGTCCATTGAATTTTTGATTGACTCCTTTAAGTTCTATGTTTTGAATGGGCTTATTGGTGTCACCTAACCATTACCAGTAGATGTGGGTAGAAGATAGCAATTTGGCATAGATTTCTGGGGAAAAAAAAAAAAAAAGGAAATGTCTATTCACATTCCATCCAACAGTGTAAGTACCAACATGGCCATCCACATAGAGAATCTATCTCCTTGCATCCATCAGTCATTACATACATGCATTCCTACGTCACTGAATGAAGCTAAAGTTTTGGTCAAGATACATAATGGGCACAGATTTTGTAGGAAAATATCCACTAATGTGGTTCACTTTGGGAAGGAAACATGCTGGCAATGAAATAATCCCTTTGGATACCAGCATTTTCACAGCCTTTTGTCAGAAAGGAGAGCCCAGACTTTAACCTGGTTTTCAAGGATCCAAAGAGATATTGATGAAAACAGCAAACCACAACATACTGGATTCCCCCAAAAGGATGCATATCACATTTAAATATCAGTGCATAAAAATGCTGTGTCATTCACATGGTGCTCTTAACTATGTTTGTGCTATCCTTTTTTGTGAGCCTTGTTATGTTCTCAGACATATGGTAGCATCTTTCAGGAAGATCAAAGATCTTGTGTAGCTGCAAGACCTAATGCTGCTAAAGTCTCTTGAAAGAAAGTTTTGATGTACAAGTTAAAAACGGATGTGCTTTCTCTTTGACTCCAAAAAAAAAAAAAAAGAAAAATTGAGAATATGCCCCAAGATGTCAGTATTCTAAATGAACTAGAATTATTTTATTATTTTTATATATATTTATATCTACCTATCATCTATATTGCATATAGATATATAGAAGGCATATCTTTCTCTATATATAGAAGGCATATCTATCACACAGAGAAAGCATATTTCTATCATACATAGGAGGCATATCTTTATCATATATAGATGAATACCTTTGTATTCCCCAGGGTTCACCCACCACCTCCCCTCCCTGACCACTCCCATCCATCCCCCTATCCCCAGTTGTGTACTATAGTTTGGTTGTTAGCTTGTTTGGACTTTTCTTCCTGGCCTTTTGTTTGTTTTTCCTATATCCCATGTATTAGTGAAACCATTTGGTTTCTGTATTTCTCTTCCTGACCTTGTTTCTGCTAATATGATTTTTCTAGGTCCATCCATTTGATCTCTAATGCATCAAATTTGTTATTTCTAATTGATGAGAAATATTCCATTGTGTATATGTACCACATCTTTTTCTTTATCTGTTTTGGGACATTTAGGTTGTTTCCATGTCCTTGCAATTATAAATAGTGCTGCAATAAACATATGAGCATAGGTGTCCCTTTGTATCAGTATTGTGGTCTCCTTTGGGTAGATTCTCAGAAGAGTGATTGCTGGGTCAAATGGTAGTTCCATTTTCATTAGTTTGAGGGTCCTCCACACAGCTTTCCATAGTGGCTGGACCAGTTTGCATTCCCACCAGCAGTGTAAGAGTGTTCTTTTCTCTCCACATCCATACCAGGACTTGTTGTTGCCCCCCCCCTTTTTTTTTTTTTGGATGTGGACCATTCTTACAAGTGTGAGGTGGTATCTCATTGCGGTTTTGATTTGCATTTCTCTGATCGCTGATGATGTTGAGCATTTTTTCATGTGCCTGTTGGCCATTTGCATTTCTTCTTTGGAGAAGTGTCTTTTTAGTACTCCCAATTTAATTGGGCTTCTTGTTTTGTTTTTGCTAAGTTGTGTGAGTTCCTTGTGGATCTTTGTCATCAAACCCTTATCACTTTTGTGGAGGGTAAAATTTTTCTCTGACTCGCTTGGGTTTCTTTTTTTTTGTCTGTTGTCTCTTGCTTTACGGAAGCTTTTTATTTTGATGTAGTCCCAGCTGTTTGTTTTCCTTCTTGTTTTGGTCAGCTGTAGATGCGTCCAGAAATGGATTTCTGAAGTGTAATTCATGGAGGGTTTGCTCAAATTTTCTTCTATGTATTTTATGGTTTCAGGTCTTATATTCAAATATTTTATTCATTTTGAATTGGTTTTTGTACATGGTATGAGGGGGGTGTCTTGGTTCATTTTCTAAGCAAATACTTACTGAACCCTTCATGTGGCTAGTGGACTGTCATCCTAAAGGTCCTCCCCCACCACTTCATATGGGTTGAATGGGTCCCAGTGGGAAAATGGTGGTGTGCAGTGGGATCCTATTTCAGTGGTAGATTGAAAGTCTCCTCAGAAGATTGTTAGGTCAACTTACAGGACTTTGATTTTGGAACAAAACCAACAAACTCAAGCGGTTTCTTTCAGGTGACTTTTGAGAACCTGATCTTCCTCTGGTTTTCCCCCTAGACTTGCCCAGCTGTTAGGCAAGAAAGTATTTCTTAGCGAGGAGATGGTCTTCACCCCAAATAGCCGGATGGGACAGCTTTTGGCACCTGAAAGAAAGGTCTCCATGGGAACGTGTTTCCTGGTTGCAGTGACTTTTACTGCTAGTGACTGAGCTCACAGAAAGTGAAAACAAATGAAAGTAACATCTGCTCTTGATTAACATTCAGCGCAGAACATTGAGGAGTTTCTCTTTTATTGATGGTAAGATTAACTACCTCTTTAGGAACTGAGGAACCAGTTACTCATCACTCAGTCATGTCAACTTCTGCCTCCTTTGGGTCCAGGACTGCCCATGTTACATTTTCTATTCGGTGGGGATGAGTAGATTTTCCTCTTTAGTGCTCGGTCACTGCTCTTGCTACTGACGTTGCAATTTGCCTCATGCCTCCTGCAGATAGTAGTTTTTTTTTTCCTTCTGTGCTATACACCATGCACAGGCATTGTGATTCATTTCCTTCAATACTTATCAATATTAATGAGTATTGTGCATATTTATGGGATCAGGCACTTAAGTTGGACATGATTAAAAGTTTGAAACTGCTGTTTGGTATCGAGGTGGTTTAGTCCTCAAAGAAAAGGTGATCCCCTTTAATTAACTTAATAAAATAGCTTAATGAGAAAGTGATCTGCTTCAGCTCTGGTCTAACCAGTGTGGAGAAGTAGACTTGTCAGGAGTTGTAGCTCTTTTACTTGGACATGGATGTTTTCTGTATATATTTTAATTAATGTTCCGTCATACAAATAGATGCTCATGGTAGTAATTTAAATAGTATAAGGCCACATTGTCCAGGATGCTGGACACAGGCTATACTGGACACTTGAAATGTGATTTTTCAAATTGAGACGTGAAAAATACACAGAAAAATTTAAAAATAGAGTATGGGAAAAATACTTTCACTAATACTTTCTTATCGATTATAGTTAATACTTTTGATATATTAAGTTAAATACACGTAAAGATACATTTTACCTCTTTCTATTTGTAATGTGACTATTTTAAATTTAAAATATATGTGGCTCCTATTTTATTTCTCTTGGACAGAAATGGTCTTGAAGAATGGAGTTAAATAAGTAATTCAAAATTTAAATTAAAGGAAAAATACCAAGATTCCATTTCTGCCTCTCCTCCCTCCCAACCCCTGTTCTGAGATGTTAAGCCCCATGCATGCATATAATCATAGACTATTTTCCAGCACTAAGTGAAAGCAGATGATAGTCTTGTAACTTACCCTTTCCATTTAAGAATATATACTGTGAATCCTTTCACAAATAGGTGCTTTTTAAAATATGCATTTTTTTCCCTCAGAAATGTGTCATGAAACCAGTTTATTTGCCAGGAGCCATTCAGTCAGTGTCTTCAGGGCCTCCCTGGAGGGCTGTGGGTGATGGGCCCTATGCGGCCTTCCTGCTGTGTCACTCATCTCTGAGGCCTGCAGCTACCCCATTTTGGGTCTCCCGTGTTGTAGACCCTAGGATCCAGGATTCTACCTTGAATAGGTAGAATAGGAAGGATTCTATCTTGTCTGAGCAGTACACTCCCAGCAGCCCAGCTCCACACTGGGTGTGGAGACTCCAGTACAGCCCTTATCACTGCCACTCTGCCCTCTGGGGTCACCACGTTAGAAGACGTCCAGGTGGAAGCTGCTGGGGGTGTGGTCATACAGACAGCTCCTGATCCCAGGGACTTGCAGTTCAGTCCTCAAGAGAGACTCCACTGGATGAAAAGATGTGGTATATATACACGATGCAATATTACACATAAATTAAGAATGACAAATTTGATGATTTTTTGGTAACATGGATGTACCTAGAAGAAATCATACTGGCAGAAACAAGTCAGAAGGAAAAAGACAGAAACCAAATGGTTTCACTAATATGTGAACAACCAAACAGAAGTACACTACGGGGGGGAGGGGACTAGTTGGAGTGGCCAGGGAGGGTTGGTGGTGGGTGACCCCCAGGGATCACAATGATGTGAAATATATGTATAAATTATTTTTTAAAAAAAGACTTCTGGCTTCCCAGATGGGAGGAAGAGAGGGTGTGCTAGATGGAGGATGACATGAATGTTCACTCAGCTTTGAGATGTGATCTCATTTTTCAGGATGCACTTCCATATATTGGAGCCACATATGTTACCCCACAGTAGAAAGATGGAGGTTTCCTCTCTAAGGAATTATATATTTTTTAAACTGGAGAGTACTCAGAAATGGTTTCTGCCATAAGCCGTAAGGATGATCAAGTCCATCACATTCTGTGTGTGGTTTGATTCACCAGTGAGCACAGGGAAGGGCAAGGTGATTCCAAAGTGATGCTGAATTTTGATGGTGGGAAAATACCCATTTCCTTGAAAGGGTAAAAGCTATCTTCTTAGGAAACCGTCTCTTGTCTTCCTTTGGTGATGTTTTGGTGAAGGGACTTTCTGGCCTGTCACCGCTGTCGGAGGTTTGAGCCAGGACCTCATTGGACTGGATGCCAGCTAATTGAAGTCGGATTTCCTTTCGGATTGATCATGTTGGAATGCTAGCTTTGGTCCCCAAGGCAAATATTCAAGGACATTAAGGGATAAAACTTAATATAGGAGCAATTAAAATATGGAATATAATTTATGAAATATTAGAAACCAAGTTGGATGTTTATTATTGCAAACGTTAATAAAAAGTTAATTGTGCCCTTTAGCAATTAATTTATGCACAATTATCTCAAAGTGTTACTGGGCCTTCTGAACTAATTATAATTATAGAGAGGTATTAAGAGAACGCCAAAGTATCTACAAAATAGTGCCATAAAAGTCTGTGTGCTTAGCTGACATGGAAGCCTGTAGCTATGTAAGTAATACTAAATGAGTTA
Organism: Uropsilus gracilis; assembly: GCA_004024945.1. Lineage (NCBI taxonomy): Eukaryota > Metazoa > Chordata > Mammalia > Eulipotyphla > Talpidae > Uropsilus > Uropsilus gracilis. Next base: position 19,053 of record PVHY01008105.1, read on the forward strand.
AGACTATAGTCCAATTACTCTATAAGAGTTGATCATTTAAAATTACTATGCTCTGGTTGGGTACATTTAAAGAGCTTTAAAAGCATCACCAGGCACTCAAAACAATTACTGTCTATTGTACCTTTTATTTAAATACAGACTCAGTCTCGTTACATTACAGCTTTGTGTTTAGTTCAATAGATGTTGAAATAATTGTGAAGATGCTGATGCTGGAATATTGTGAAGCTATGTTGTGTCTTGTTCAAAGCTGCAGATTTTTTTCAGAACTCTACAGATTAAAAAAAAATAGGAAGTTCTTGATTTGAGTTTAGGATAATATTACAATTAATAATATCATTTATTAAGAACTGGCCAGATACCATATATTTTACATATGACCATCGATAAAACTTAACAGCCTTCGGTCATGCTAGACTGTATTCTAAACATGACTATTACACATTTAATGAATATAGATGTTAAATATACACGTGTTTAATATAATACATAGTATAGTCATGTCATTTCTGTGTTTATCTTGTTTGGAACAAAATCTAGCATGATTTGCAAGTCTATTATATAAAATAAATCTTGCCACATAAATATATAATTGTTTAGAAATGAATTACCCCTCCACAGATTTACATTTTCCTTTGCCCTTCATAAGAATGTACCATCACAAGTACCATCATTTTTCCCATCCTCTCATCTACACTGGCTGCCTGGAATCATGTTTATCTGCCTCTGTCACCTCGCTGTGCTACTCACCAGAGTCGTGCCCTGGATGAGTTACTTCACTCCGGACACAGTAGAAGGTGGTAGCTGAATGTCTCCGATGGGGATGTCAGCAGCAGTTAGTGAGATGACTGGTGCACATTAACAAGTACTGTGCTGGCACATGTCCATCTAGCTGGGAAAGACCAGCTTGTAGTGTTATCTGCTATCATCTGTTCTTGGAATTCTCTAAGTTGGACACTGTTGTGGAAATTTAACAGAAGATTGATCTCAGGTCCTACGAAGTGAATGGCGTTGCCGAACGTCCATGTTCCCACGAGGGGACATCATTCTAAATAAGTGGCTTTGACTCCTGTGTTCGCCTCCTGTTCATGCTGACAGAGGTGTTGGCCATGGTGGCAGACCCCAAGATGATGAGCACTTTTTTCAGGCTGTGTATATTCGTATATGTTGAGGTGGGACGGTTGTTCTTGGCTGACTTATACTCTTGAATTTATATTCTTGTTACTTCTACTACCAGTTCATCTTTGGTCACTTATTTTCTCAATTCAGAGTCCCAGGAATGTGGCGAAGAAACTCACTTATTGGACATGCATTTTTGTGCCTACTCCTGACTTTTGCTAGGATTGGGGGCTGGGGGTCAGAAGATGGAAATGAGAGGCCTGAAGGGGACAAAGGGATGCCCTCGGTGTTGGTCTTTTTTTTCATTCACTGTAGAGACTTTCATTTCCTAAAAAAAAAAAAAGCATCAGTATATGTCTAAAATAAGTATTTTTCCCCACATAAGTTGTGTTATCTGAGATGGCCTTGAGTTGGTTTTTTCACTCAACATCGTAATATTCTTGGATGCTTGTTGCTGGGTAGGGTTGTGTTCTTTATTTTGGTGAGTTCCTATGTTTTGTTTTTGGCGATCACGGGGGTATTTAGTTCCTCAAAAGATACTGCACTGTCCTGTATTATTTTATACTTTGATTTAGGAAGTACTCTAGCTATAGCTGTCTTAGTAATTGTTTGATATGGTTGCAAACATACAAAAAAGTTGTCAAGATGATGCAAAGGATTTACATTTATTCCAATTTGACTGTTCTAGTCAGATCCACTGGTTCTGAACATATTGTTTCATTTGCCTAGTCATAGTTGTATTCACCTAGCTCTGCACACACATATTTTTGTTTATCACTTGACAATTTAGAAAAGGGTAGGTTGTTCCCCTTTTAGCTGTGTATTTCTAAGTACAAGGATAGTGTGTCAAGTCACCACAGTATGAATGTGTGTATATAAAATATATATCTAGAAAGTCAGAAATTTCATTCTGATGCAGTAGTATTTAATCTTTAAACTATAATTGAATTTTATCAATTTCTGCCAAAATGTTCTTACGGCTATTTTTAGTCTGTAGTATTGAATTCAGGATCCCACATTTCACTTACTTGTTAGATTGAATGCTTATCCTTTTGTCATCTGATCTTTGATTTTCATGGCTTGGCAATTTTGTGGGTGTGCAGGCCTGTCACTGGAATGTGTCCCATGGTTCCTTAAGTTGATGCCATGTTTCTGCGTTGGAGCGTTGTGGAAGTGAGATGGGTTTCCCTCTCTCTGAGAAGGAAATAATCATCCATTCCTTGCATCATGGTTATGTTAATTTTGTGTTGTCAAGGTCATGTTCATCAGGTGTGTCCACCATATTGCTACTGCGTTCCTTCTTGAAAGTAGTCAGAAATTTATTTTGAGACTGTGAAGATAATCCATTCCTTATCAAACTTGATCCTAAAGTGGTAGGACTTTCAGACATCTAGAAATACTTAGAGAAGTCAACAGAATACATAGGCACAATGGGTCATTTATCTGAAATCCATCCTATGTGATGATTGGTTGATGAAGAAAGGAGGTTTACCCAAAGCTCACACATTGCTCAGAATCTCTACATATAAGCCAGACTTAATACTTGGGTGCCAATATAGCACACATGTGAATGGATGCCTTCTTCAAATTTGTTTAGGAATTTTAAGCAGTCCATTTTATAGGATTACTACATTTTTAGTCCTCTCATGATGTGACAACAAGATGAGAAGAGTAGAGATAGGGATGATCCCTTCCTACGCCCTGCCAAACACAGAGCTGCAAAGCCTGAGACAAAGGAATTCAGTTAAATCTCTTACACCTTCTTTTAGAGTGTTTGCCTGCTTATGTGTATATTTAAAAGTGAAGTTACAGAACAAAATATTTCCCTTGCATTGTATTTATTACATCACCCTATAGGGTTTGTACAGACAATAAAGTCAGAACATAAAGATCATAGAACACAAGGATATTGAAAATTATTTCATCAGATTTCTTACTTGACCATGAAAAAAACTGAGACCCCAAAGTAATCTAAATAAGCTAGTTGTAGAACTCTGACTATTGACTCCATGATGTAACCCTGAGATGACCTTGTTTCATGAAGGCGTTCTGCCTGATCATAACTGAGGATTTGGACTAAAGTGTTAGGTTGAATTTATAGTGGTGCAGTATCCTTTCGAGTACCTATTTTAAGTAGCATGTGTCCTTGCCGCTCTGCTGTAATAGCCTCTTTGCTGGGATAAAGGGGCGCAGGTGAGACGATTGTGATGGATTCCTAATATTATTATTAATTACATTGTTCTCACTTTCTCTAGCACATTGGCTGATGCCGAGGGAAAATACACTCTTGACTGCCCATTCCTTTTCATAAAAAACTGTGTACCTTGCACCCACCATATAAAATCCTAACAAAACTTCCCCAAAGAGACACAGGTCATCTTAACTTCCAATGTGATCTTCACTGGAGGAAAATCTCTAATGTAATCCTGATTATTCTTTGAAATAGCATTTGGCTTAGGGCCATAGCATTCAAGATTCTTTGCAGAGCCCAAAGCCCTGGACCCCCCTCAGTCTCAAAGGTACATTCTTCAGCTTTGGAATTGTACCAGAAAAGCCATTTCAAATCAATCTTTTACTAGAAGCAACGTTACTTCCATCATTGCCCTACACCCAATTTGTTTGGAAAATTGAGAGCCGGTAAAAGAGGATCTGGTGGTAGTTTATATCTCTTCTACTTTTCTACTTGGATGAGACTTTTATAAATGCCTGAGCACCAATAAGGATTTGTCATCTATTGTCAAAATAGTCAAACATAATTTTTATTTGGAAGTTGAGCTTTAGATTTACTTAATGTTTTTTTTTTTCCTTTTGGCCCCATTGGCTTAATGTTTTAAGCTCTATAGTTATGATAATATATCTTCAAGTCCCATTCTGAAATCCATCAATAACATTGCAATCCAATTCTGCAAAAGAAATTATTAGTCAATGCCTGTATATTAATCATTCAAAAACAATAAAAATAAAATTGAGGGCAGAACACGAGTTGGCTCAAAATATTGAATAAGCAAATTCCTCTGAGAGATTTATCATCAGGATTTACAATTATTTTTCCTGATGAAATTGAGTTTTGTCTGTCAGCATTACTTTGAAGATCACCTTTCCTGAGCCCTGCAACAATGTAAAACTGTTCTTGAAGAGAAGGTTTGGAACAGGAGCCAAGTATATTTAGCATGAATGTTTTTGCATCCTTTCCAGTCATCAGTAAAATAGAACATCTAATCCTTGTAAATGCAGTGATTTCACAAATAGTACCAATTTGAGTCTGGGAATTCCCAATGAATGTGTAAGTACCTTAAACAGTCAATCAACTATTCTGTTGATTTTGAAAACAAAAGGGTGCCTGTGAAAGAAATGCCCAGGACTAAAGAAATGTTGCATCCCTATAAATAATACGAGATAGAATTCTACTGAGATAACAATAAACACTGTAATGTTGCAAAAGACACCCTTCTCTTAATGTTCAGTGTCATTCTGTTTACAAAGCCACATGCATAGACAAAATTTTTGATTGCAAGCAATGCAAATGAAAGCATACCTTGGAGTGGGGTGGTAGGGTGGATTGTGTACAGAGTATGTTCTCATTACACAGGTGATTAGTTCAAGATGGATAGGCCTGAGTTGGGAATGTTGGGGCCCAGGAGTTCCAGTCAGGATGTCTTCATCTCTGTTTGCACATCACTGAATTCTCCTTGTCTTCATTCTTGGGACTTTCTCCATGATAGCTGAGGGAAGCTCCAGGTTCATATTCACTGAATTCAGGAAACAAGGGCAATTTTTCACCTTCATATCCTTCCTCTAGAATTTGTCAAGGTCCCGTGAGTTTTCTGGTCATGTGTCTTTCTATGAGGATACTAACTGGAGACTGGTAGATGAAAAAGCATAAAGTGTCAATAGTGCAGAGGAGACATTGCAATGGGCAGTCCCACTGAATCACGTGTGACCAATAGTGGTCACTGAGCAGGTGATAAAAAATGCGAGAGGGGTGTCAGGAAAATCTGTCACATCTCCTTTGGGACTTTCATAAAGAGTTGTATGGTATTTACTGTCTTTGCGTCACTGACACTTCCTTTCTAAGCACCCTGCCCTTACAACGAGTTGCCCCTTGTTGAAGTCCTTGGTGAAGGAGTGCAGGGGATGCCTGCTTGTAGCTGTGTGGAGCCCCTAGAACAACTGGGTTGCTCAGCAACAAAACACCCACTTCCCCTCTTTGGAATTCCTGCTTCTGAGCATAGTAATGTGGGGGTAAATTTTGTCCTTCATCTCTTGCACTTAAATGGCCCTTCAAAAGAGTTTTAAAAAGAACACAGCTCAATAGTCAAAATTTCTGGGAGGTTTGATGGCCTAAGCCTACTTGATTCTCTTTGTTTCTTTCTGGCTAACTTCTGTCACTCTTTAGTTCTGAAACAAACATGCATGCTCCTGTGAGTCATGATGAAATAGGCAGTCTACTGGGGACATGAGATCTAGACTTTGGATTTATTTCCATCATGTGCTTTTATTAGGAATAACACTGACATTTTTTTTTTTATGGGTATGTTTGAGTCTGATTTTTCATGTGTGAAATTCAGGGTGTAATTCATTCCATCAGTATTTCTCAAGCATCTAAGATAAGCCAGGCATGTCACAGAGGAGATACCCTCGCCTACCCCCTAGCACTTAGAAGAGGCCTCTGCTTTCCTGCAGGTTGCATTCTGTTGTGAGGGAACCTAGCAATGTGTGATTAACTAACTGCCCAAACAAAGCAATACAAGCAGTGCTCAGGGCTATGAAGAAAGCTGAAGCAGTGTTGCAAACACTCTTTAATTCAGGTGTTGAGGGGAAGGTGTCTTTAATAAGAGGGCAGATTGGAGCTGAGGACTCAGTGGTGAAAGTAGTCATGGATATTTCAGGAAAACGCCTCCTAGGCTGAGAGAATTCAAGAAAGTGCCAGAGTGCAAAGCTGGGAGCAAGCTGGGTTCTTGCAAAACTAGTAGGAAGGTCCAGGTGTTAGATCCATAATAAGCAAAGGGCAAGAGGTTGAACTGAGTCCAGGAAAGTGACAGCAACCCCACCCCACTGCAGGGCTGTGAGTTGGGGGCAATAGGACCCAGGATGCGCTTCCTAAACATCTTCTGAGAAGAACTGTCTGGAGGAAAAACTGTAAGCGACTGGTTCACTTAATGGGGTGTGGCTGCAATTAAGGTGGGTTGCAGTACCTCGAAGGAGGTTACGTGGGGTGAAGGCAGAGTGCCAAACCATTTTCTAGATGCTTCTCAGGAGGCCTCGTCGACCCCACCTGCTGAGGACTGAGTGTGAGCATGGAAAAGATGAACACTGATTTCTAGGGTTTGATCACAGGCACCCAGGTATGTGATGACAGTAAATGATGCAGGGGAGCTTATGGGATGAATGGAGTTTGACCTTCTAGATTTAACGTGTCATGATTCTGACTCTGAACTTAGAGTGAGCTCTGGGCGGGTGACGGCAGGACCACCTGTGTCTTTCCTAGGCCACTCAGGAAGACTGACGTGGAACACCTAGGTATCTGCTGAGTCCGGCATTAACGCAGAAGCTGTTAGACACATTACAACAAATATGCAAATGGCAGGTATTCTTCTTGGCCTACTGCCAGAATTTTTTATCTCTGATTTCTCTGTTCCCTAACTTATGAGAAAACATGGCTTTGGCAGTTGCTATAGAAATGGGAAAATTATAAGACATGCTGAACTGCTCCATGACTAGATTTAGCTTTGAAATGAATTTTTCTCTATGTTCTTGCCCCTAATTAATTGCCACTTTGAACATTTGGTAGCAGATGAACTGACAGAAGGTTTTGCCCCCCTGGCTGAAATGGTCATAATGTAGTGAGAAGTTCTTCCAATGGTGTGACCCCAGACTGTGATAAATAGAACTGTGCTTTTCATAGCAGAGAACTAGAATTAAGTCTGGAGACCCTGACAGAGCTGGAGACCATCACGCTTGCCCGAGACCAGCGCAGGTAACGCCTAATGGCTCTGCTGGGCAGAAAGCTTGCAATAGTAGCCTCGTAAAGCTGGGGAGCATCAGTGTGGAAAGCAGATCGTGAGCATGACTCGTATGCTTGTGCTTGCCATTGAGTCTGTGTGACTGGGTGTTTCAGGTGAGGCTAGAGAGAGAAGGAGGTCTCTGCCTCACCAGGCTGCCGAGGCACAGACTCTCCTACCTGTGCTGTAGGATCCAGAACAGAACCCGAGGACCCAGGGGATTGACACTGTTCAATCTGTCCCTCTTCAGAGTTGATTCTACAGGGACAGAATGGGCTCAGCATTTTCAAGGACTGCAACATACCTTGTCAATGAGGCAGATCGTCCAGTGCAGATAACATAAAATGAAGGCAGGGACGCTGTCTTCTCGCTCCACCCCACCCCCTCCACCCCTCCGGCTGGGTTCTACCTGCTCTGTCTGTGTGTCTGTCTAAGGAGCAGAAGGCCAGATAATTTCACTCCCCTGACCTTGCTCAAGGGCAAAGGAAGACACACTTTCATGGGCTTTATTGGCACTTAATGTTTTGCATTTTGAAGTCTCTTGCTGTCCATTTCCTTGTTTTCTCTCATTTATTAGTCATTTGTCTCAGATAATTTGAACTCTTTCCTGGTTGTGCACAGGTTGTGAAACTGTTTTAGTGTTTTGTTTTTCCCCTCAAGATACTTCTTGTTGGTACAAAATCAAAGTATCCAGTTACTCCCCTTCATGATTTTAGGCTTTAGAGTCACAGCGAGGAATTCTGCTCCCAAATTCTAAGAATGTTCATCTGATTTCCACTGAGGCCAGTTTTTCTATGGACAAAGTTACCTTCGTGATTCTGTGATTGATGGTAATGCGAGATGAGAGAGCGCAACACATTCAAGGTTCAGCCTGCGAAACCAGAGCCTTTGCACATCTTTCCAGGCCTGATGAACACAGTGGACAGCACATAGCAGGTGCCTAAGAATTACTGTGTGAATGAACTAATGCTTTGTGGGGCATGGATTCATCTACTTGCAGGTTTATCATAACCTGAGAACTGGCTGCTTTGTTGGATGACTGGATTTCAGTGGCTCCGGAGTGCTTGGTGAAAAAACAAATCCTTTTGATATAGGTCTCAGAAACCATGTGGATCTTAAAGGCATTTGTAAATACACACTACACAGATGGTTTCAGCCAAATGGAAAGACAGTACAGGGATGTGAAAGGCTTTTGAGAAACACTGGGGTTTGAATTCGGATCTCCTAGCTCGTTGCTTTTGATCCCGCTTCTGTTAGTGATCTGCCAGACTCGGTTTTCCCAGCTTTCATGTGGGATGAAAATGCAGGGCCAATGTCAGCCAGCTGCACTCCCTTAGGCCTAGCACTAGGTGGATGGGATGGATGACCTCTTCCCCTCCTCTCCTTCCTAGTGGAGCAGTCGGGGAAGTTCTGAGACTGTCAGCATAAGTCCGCATAGAGGTGTTCAAATGGGCATTCCTTGTGATAAGGTTGATGGCTGAGGGCGTTGTCTTTGAATCTCTCATTCTGGGTTGTCAAGTGGGATGAACAACTTGGAGGCTTCAGGTAATTTGCTATCGGATGTGGTTTCTGTCAGTCCCCACATTGGTAGGGTCCTGGCTTTGCTCCCACTGCACCCTGCACACTGGGTACTCAGCCTGGGGCTACTGGTCCTCATTCCACAGACCCTCGGGTGATGTTTGAACCTGTCCTTCGAATCGCCCTGGCAGTGAGTCGTTTGTGTTGGGTGTTCACACGAACTAAAGTCGGAGGCTCTCACGGTACTTGGGTGACCGGGGAAGATGCTGACTGAACTGCTTAATGGTCCAGAGTATGACAGAAATCTGGAAAAACTAATCATGTGTCTGTGGGATGGCGGGATGTGGCCGCAGCGGAGAGCATGTGCTAAGGAAATAAATTATGCACCAAAGCGATTTCTCTTGTTCCACTCTGTGGACAGAAGGACTAGTTTATATTATCCTATAAAAAGCATACTGTGACTGGGAACAAATAAGATTCTTACAGACTTTCCCTAAAAGGCTCAGCATGGCTCCTTTTACATAAAATGGAATTCTCTCTAGCAACTAATGAAATACAATAAATAGAAAAGAATATTATCAGGAGTAAAAAAAAAACACCAACTAAATTTCTGTCGCGCTTACTGCTGTAGATGTCAGTGTTCAGCTTTTGAAGAGAAACTCGACCAGGTTAAAGGCTGCTAGAAGTAAGTGAGGTCAACCAGGTCAAGCTTCTGTCCATCCCCTACTCCCAAGTAAAATGTGGATAAGTGTTTTCATTCTTTAAATGTTTAATTGATGTACTATTTGGATACCCCCATAAGATATTTCCACTGGAGTCACCCATCGTGCTTCACTGTGAACCAGTGTGTTTCTTTTCCTCATTTTGTCCCTGCCCCCATATTTTGATTCTAATCAGCTTTCAAGTTAAGCCTAAGACAGATCTTAAGCATGTCTTTACTGACTTTATACTTGGTATATTTGTATTTCACATATTAGTGACACCATCCAGTGTTATCTTCCCCATTCTGACTAACTTCACATTATCTCTTCCAGCTCCATCCATGTTGCTACAAATGGTATGAGTTTATCTGTTTTGATGGCTGAGTAGTATTCCATCGCATAGGTAAGCCACCTTTTCTTTGTGTACTCAAATGTTTTGGGCAGTTTACCATAAGTTGGCTATAGTACATTGTGCTACAAGATTCCTTTCCAATTGGTAGTTTTGAGGGGGGAAGGAGGGTGTAAATGCCTAGGACTGGAATTACTGGGTCATACAGCAAGATCCATGTTTAATCTTTTGTGACACCTCCATACTGCTTCCCACAAGGTCTGAACCAGCTTGCATCCCCTCCAGCCCCTCCAGGTGTTAGAAGTATTCCCATTTCTCCTCATCCTCACCAGTCTTTTCAGTATGGGCCATTTTCAAAGGTGTGAGTTGGTATTTCCTTGGGTCTTGACTTGCATTTCCCTGATGGTTAAGTGATGATGAACATTTTATCATGAGCCCATTCATAGTCCATATGTCTCCTTAGGAAGAGTGTCTGTTTAGCTCTTCTGTTCACTTCTTGATGAGGTTGTTTGCTTGCTTTTTGTTGAACTGTATGAGTTCTTCGTAGATCTTGGATATCGGTCCCTTGTCAGATGTGTGGTGTGCAAATATTTTCTCCCATTCAGTGAGATGTCTTTTCATTTTAGTTACAGTTTCTTTTGCTGCTGTGCAGAAGTGTTTTAGTTTACTGTAGTCCCAGCTGTTGTTCTCTTTTGTTTTCCTTGCTGTTGGGAATGACTCCCTGGAGACATCACCATAGCTTATGTCACGAAGTGTCTTGCCTGACTTTCCTCCTGTGTATTTCATGGTTTCAGGTCAAGTGTTGTTTTCATATTCTGCATTATTTTTCTTCATTTTCAGCCATTTGTCCTTTTGTTAAACTAGCTTAGATACCCTCCCCCTTCTCTAAGCGGTTTTGTTTAAGTGTTTTTGTTCTATATCCATTAGAAACAACTTTCCCACTGAGAGTGCCATGGTTTGCTTTACTTTTTTGAAATGAACAGCTTATCTCAATGATGATAACCATCCCAGATGAACTCGCAGACTGCTGGCATTGAAAATTTATAAACATTTTTTTTATTCTACCCTTTGAAATAAAACTATCAGGAAACAGTTGAGAGTTCTAGCAAGGTACTTCATTTTAACATTTGAAATGCTTATTAATTAGTCATGAGCATTATTTTGTCTGACAACACTAAGAAATAGTGTAGACCGAGGAATCTCAAGACCACTGTTGATTAGCATGTGCTATTAGCTGAGGCTTGTCAGAAAACAATTTTTTGCATGCAACTTGTCTATTTAATTGGGGTTAAGTTGGAGGTCTCAGGTATCAAGTTTTGAATTATTTGCAGGTAATAATTGAGCAAACCTGCAGGAACACATACAGAAAACTCTTTGGGTCAGTGGTATTTGTAGTATGTTATACTGTAGTCCTTGGTGTCTTTGAAGTGCCTTAGGACTAAGACTCTTGGGTAGATTTTCTAAAAAGTAAGTTTGAGCTTATTTGTATGTTTGTATCTCCTATCACAGGCAGCATCTTGCACACAGTAGGACAGCCATTTGTTGAATGAGTAAATAAAAGATGTAGTACGCCTTAGCCACTTTCACCAGCATAGTCTGTTCCTCTGTCCTTTGGTAACTGCACATTTGCCCATGTAGGTGGTCAAGGTTAAGGCCAGTGGATAATTTCAGATACTTTCACTTCAAACAGTGATACAGCAACTCTTTGACCCTCACAATTACTACGATGGTCATTTTATCCAAAATGATGATGGCTAACATCATTAAAATGTCTGTTCTGTTCTTTCAGAGTCTAACCTAAAACCAAACCTTTAAAATGTACAACCCCTCCTTTCCTTCCAAAATAAGGTGAGAATTAAACTGTAATTAAATGAATTTTCTTTCCACTTGGAGAATGTCAGTATAGTGAACAATGAAGTATAATTGAGATAAAAATGTGCTTGTCTAGAGGCCTAGAGCTTGGACAGACACTGCCATAAAAAATGACTTCGAGGCAAGAGTTTTCAGCAAAAACATTAAACTACATTCAAACTGAATTATGACTTCCTTTACCATGAACTGTGTAAGAATTATGAGCTGTCTTTGGTCTCCCCTGCATGGTCGTGGATGTGCTTGGCAGGATGTGCTTGGCAGGGAGCTGGTGCTGGTGCCCTGGCCTGAGGTTGGCGAGCTGCTCTCTTCTTTCGTATCCTGATAACCATGGTGCCTCACGGCCTCTATTACCTGAGTAAGGTCCCTTTGGATTTGACCAACCTCCAGCAAGAGCCGTTTTTGTCAGCAGCACCAGCCTCAGCTGCCTTCCCATCTTCTCACTCCAAGCTGCAACGAGAATGTCTGTCTTGCACCTGTATGCGGTGACAAGAAGTGGCAGCTTCTGGGGGAAGGTGGCTCTCCCACAGGCCTGAGTCCTAGAGAGCCCTCGACAGCTGCAGCCCTGTCACCGCTCCAGCTGTTTGAGCCCTGTCATGGGTATATGCGCTCATCCTTGCCTTGTCCACCGAGATGCCTAAGGAACATGTGGACAAGCGGGTCATAAACCTTTTAAGTGGCAGTTTTCCAAGTAACTGAGTGATTTGCAAATCAGTAAATTGACATCAGGTATGGAGTCACCTCCTCGCCTCATGAGCAGGCCTGACCCCAGCTTCCAGTCTCCCTGAGTTGTGGGCTGGTGCCCATGGGAAACCCCAGTTAATAGTTCTTGGTCCCCTCCTGTGGATCACGTGACCAAAGACAGGTGGGAATAGATGGAATTTTCCATGTTTGGAGAAGGAGGTTCTTGAGAGAGGGACTGAGAGTGCTGCCCAGGTAACAGGTGGTTGGATACTGACAATAAATATTTGAGCTGTGTCCTAGTGGCTGATGTGGAGCTCTCACAACCCTTGTAATTTGTTCATAAGACCCTTTGAACCAGACCTGAGTCTATGTTGATGACATGGCTGGTGGCTCTGGGGCAGCTTTAGGAGAGGAGGTGGTCCTAGAGGAACCCAGCCATGAGAGTTGGAATTATCAACCCCTTCCACATCTGGCATAAAAGTACAAATGCTAATCGGGGTTGGGGGAGCCAGATTCATGGATGCACGCATGCCCCAGCACTCCAGGGCTTGGCTGCCTCTGCATAAATGCCAGCAGGGCTTTGGAAAAGAAAAGACTTCATTACTGAGCCAGCTGAGGAGAAATGGGAGCTCACTGCCTGAGATCTGTCTCCGCCAATGTCTAGGAAAATGAGCCCAGGACAGCCAGAGTTGAGTTTCACTGATGGGCTGGGGTATGCAGCGGGGGCTCAGTATGGGATCTTGGTTTGGGGTCTCCGGCTGAAGTGAAGCAGCAGGCACAGGGAAGCTGAGCTGGCTGGAGTCCGTGGGCCCTCCTGTGTGTTTGGTCAGAGCCTTGGGATGTGTGGGTGTCTCACAGACAAGGCCCTGGGTCGTTCAGTTTCATCTGAGGAGATGAATTGTTTGGCAAAGTCAGGTTATCCCTGGTATTATAATGAAAGGGGTGATTGTAAATGAGCGGAGTTGACAAGCTGTTAGCACAAGAGGGGGGTAGAACTAGTTAATAGCTCTGCATTGGGCTGAAAGGATACAGAGCTGGCATGGGGTGGGTTTCAGCTTTGGGGAGCCATTTTCCTAACCGTGTGCCAGGAGGGTGGCAGACCAGCCTGGAGACCCCCTGGGCCTGGCTCTACATATCCTTTCATCCTGCCACCACCTTGTAAAGTGTCTGCCTGACTCTGTGAAACACCCATAGCAAATTATTAAACCGACAAATGGGTTGTGGGGATCCCTATTTGTGCCCCCTTGAGACAGCAGTGTGGGTCATCTGGGGACCTACTGTTGGTGACTGACTTCTGAAGTGGCACTCCCCCTGGGACTGAGCTCCTGACCTGTGGAGCCCCCCTGATGCTCAGGAATTGGTGTCCACATTGAACTGAGTTGCACGATGCCCAGTTGGTCTTGGAGAGATCTGGAGAGCTGACGTGTGGGACGTTGGCACGCTGTAACTGAGCAGAGAACAGTTACTGTAAATGTTGTGAAATCTCTTCATCAGGCCGTCTGCCTTAGTGCCTATTTGTAAAGCATGCTCATCAAAACCGCAGACCCTGTAACCAGACTGTAGGAGTCCATGCTCTGACTCTCAATGACGAGCCTTGTGAATCTGCTGCAAGTAACTTAACCTCTACCAGCCTCCTTTCCTACAACTGCAAATGGAAATAGCACCATAATACCAGTAGCACCAAGCTCCTTAAGGTAGGGGGAAACCAAACTATAACATAGAAAATGTCGAAGACACCAGTTAAAGTTATTTAAAATAAAGTGGTACATGACAAAATTAATACAAAATTATACAAGAGACAGAAATGAATCTACAAAATTTGAATTTCTCTATGCAAATAAACTAACAGAAAGGAAATTGGGAAAAGCAATTCCAATTAGGAAGATGATATGACATTTCAAATAATTTACAAATTTCCTGGCCCATAGTAAGAAATACAAATGCTTAATGGATGAAATATAGTGGATAGAATCTAATTTTTCTGTCCTTTGGTCTCACTTTCCATATCTTTTTTGGCTCAAGGGGAATTAATTTTCTATTTATATTTCTATCATTAGCCCTTGATACTCAGCGTCTTTATATTATGCTACATTTTGATTATCATGGACTGAACAATAGAAAAAACACAACAAAACCTACTACTGGAAATAATCTTACCAAGGGATACAACAGGAAATATATATATTCATTTAGAATAGTTTTAATTCTCTATTTCAAAATGATCTTTCCCATTAGAAATAGAAAGAGCATCCCTGTGCTATGGGAAAAGACTCACTGTATTTGTCTTCTCGGCTGTGGCTTCTATTTTCTATTGTGGAAGTAACACTGCATTATAACAGAGGTTTCCGGTGAACATCACAGGTGATCCAACGTGAAAAGTTTATCATTTCGTTCATTTTGGGACAATATTTGATTTCTTGCTCAAGTGTAGTTCCCATAGGTTTCCCTCCACCAGCGCACATGTGAGCTGTCACCACCGCCTCTTATGCTCCCCCCTCTCTCCCCTGCTTTATGCTTCAGATATTTCCAACAATAAAAACTTAATTCCATTCCTTAATGATTGATACCTTCCCCCCAAATGTCCCATATCCATCATCCCTTCCCTTCTAGTAACCCCTGCTCATTCTGTCTTAGTATAAAAGGTTTCATTTGGCTCATTTTCTTGTTTGTTGATGCTGTCATGTAGGAGTGAAATCAAATGGTGTTGGTGTCTGTCTGACTTATTTCACGAAGCACAGAGCTTCTAATTCATTGGTCATGTTGTAAATCACAAGATTTTATATTTCCCTGAGTGATCTTCCACTGTGTACATATACCACCACTTGAACCAGTCATCTGCTAATGGGCATTTTGGCTTTTCCCAAACCCGGGCTATGATAATGCAGCAGTGACACCTATACAACACCTGTATTCCTTCAGTGGAGTGTTTTTGTAGTCTTCAAGTGAATGGTTGGAATCAGAGTAGCCAGATGGTACGATATTTGTTTCCAGTGTTTGTAGGAGCTGATACTGCTGTTCATCATGGCTACACATTGGTTAAAGTTAATCCCGAAGTGTTGAATTTCTTCTACTGTAGGTGTAAATGGTATTGTTTTCTGAATTTCTGCATGTTTATCTGCTTATAAAAATGCAGGGCCAGGCATGGTGGTGCATGCCTGTAAGCGGCAGCCTAGGAAGCCTCAGCGGGGACCAGGGATCATGGGTCGAGTCCCACTCTGGGCAAAGTAGTGAGACCTAGTTCCAAAAAGGTAGCTGGGTGTGGTGTGGCACATGCCTGTAATCCCAGCTATCTGGGAAGCTGAGGATTGCTTGAGTCCGTGGTACCCCGGGCAACGTGAGCCTGAGGTTCCACAGGCAAAAATAGTGAGACCTAGTTTAAAAAAAAATGCAGGATGTTTTAGTATATTAATTTACTTTTACTGGAGTCTTTTATGTCTGTACCATGTCATCTGTAAAAGTGATAGTTTTACTTCCTTTGCAATTTGGATATCCATTATTTCCTGTTCTACAGTCTAACTGCTGACTAGGACTTTGAATACTATGCTGAATTATCATGAGTGGACAGCCTTGCATGATTGCAGTTCTTAGAGGAAAATTGTTTCCCACCACTGAGTATAATGTTGTTTATGTGGGTTTTGCTTGTACATTGCAGTATATTCCTTTCACACCTATTTTGTGAAGGGCTTTATTATCAATGGGTGTTGAGGCCTCTCAGATGCTCCTTCATACCCATTGTTCTGCTTTTTCCCTAATAGAACTGAATAAATCTTACATTTTTTCCTTCCTTTCTCTTCCCCTTGCGTCATTTCTAGGTGTCATCTCTGAGCTCAATCGTAGGTTCCTCCATTAGCTATCTTCTATCTCCATAGCTTTCTGTTGTATCTGATTTCATGATTGAATTCTTTATGTCCTGAATCCTCCTTATAGCTTCAGTTTCTACCTCATGCTCATCTTCATTCTAGATCACAAAGAATTGCTTTCCTCTGCTTTTTTTGTCTCTGAGATTCAGGAGTGTTTCCATGTAAGTGTTCCAGGTCTTCAGAGTTGCTTTCTGGAGACTCATCATTTTCTGCTTGTGAGGTCATGTTACTTTGCCTCTGTTGATTCCCTGAGACTAAGGCTTGTTTACCTCTTTTAAAATAGGACCTTTTTGTGACCTGCCATTTCCATCTGAGCTGTTCTTCTTTTTATTCCAGCAGGTGAGGCTATGACTTTATTTATTTATTTAGGTATCTGCCCTGGGCAAACTGGGCATGGTAGATAGGCTGCTACTGGGTAGGATGGGGTGGGGGGAGCTGACCTCTGGTGATGAGATTCAACTATATGGTGCCACTGTTCGTTCCCCTCTTTTAGGATCCTCGCTGGAAGCCTGCACTATTTATCTGATGTGGGTATACTTCATGGGGCTGTGGGGGAGGAGGGGTTTGGGCTAGAGCACTATCTCCATGACCTTCATGCTGGAGGCCAGCCCATGGGGAGCACTTGCGTTCCTTTGCTTTGGGCTTCACCTGGGTCATGGGTTTGTGCTTCCACCCCTTCCCAGTCATCCTCACCCCACCACAGTTGTTCCTCTTGTAAATGAAGCAAGGCTGTGTCTCTGACCATATTTTTCAGTGATGTCCCACCAAAATGTCTGTCTGCATAAAATGGACTCAACACTGAACTTTAGTGAACCTGAAAGTGCAGACTTAAACCTTAATTAAAAGGTAGATCATAATAATTTTGATTACAAAAAGGTAAATTCCCTAGTCTAATGTCAGTAATACCCCTTACCTACTGGTACAGGTCCGCCTTCCTTCTTAAATGAAAGCTGGTATCTTGCTGTGTAGGTTTTTATTTGCTGTGTGCTATGAAAGCAGAGATTTCAGCTGATTGCTTATACAGGACACACACACGGGGGAAGAGGCACCTGGGAAACTCAATAGTATTGCATGTGCTATCTTTTTTGACATCTCAGAAACACTTTCAAGAGACAATCACAAGCTGTTTCCTGTAACAGTAACCACTTATTGTGACACTTGAGCTGTGATAAGATGGCTGAATAGAAATGATATGGAGCATGCGGTGATGGCAGAGCCCCTCCATCCCAGCCCTGAAGTCCATGAAGGCTCAAGGCTGTCTGCATAGAGTCCTGGGGCATTGCCAGTTGCATATGATTAGCATAAGGCTCAACCAGATTTTCATTTTGTGTCCTCTGTTAGAAGTTGTACAGTGAAGTGTTTGTGAGTGTTAATCTACAGATCGTATCACTACAGAGTGTCTTAGAGGTGAAGACAGTGTGTAAGTATGGGAAGACCAGGGTGGTGTGGTGTCAGGAGTCAGAGATACAGTAAAATTTGGGAAACCTGGTTAATTAAATGAACTCTGAGCATTTCAGAGTAGAGGAATGAAACTTCTTATTTCACTTAAAACTTATGCAATTAAATGTTTTTGCAAATATACGATCTTGAATTAAGTAACTCTCATTCATTTTTTTCTGGTGACCTTTGTAATCACCTTGTTCTAGAACATTATATGTTATCAACTTTTGAAATGGCAGCAAAGGAACAAGTTCCTCAAGAATCAATTTGATCAATTTGGTTGCAGTCAGAATTGAAATACATGTACCTGGGTTTATCTTAAAATATGTTTTTGTATTCTAATGGAAACCGATCAAAACCTTTAAACAAGAAGTGGGTAGCCAGAAGATTATCATTTTCCAAGACTGTTGTGAAACAATATGAAGAGAAATGGGCCAGTAGGGTTGGAGAAAGAAATGCAGTAATCGGTATTTTAAATGGGGAGCGATGGAGGCTATGGTTTGGACAAGTTATATGCAGGATTAGAATGCATAGGACAGGACCATAAATCAAATGTAGAAATTGGAGTATAAAGATGGGGGTAGAACTGGAGAGAGCTCAGGTCATTCCAAGAGGCTGAGATCAGATGAAGAGGTGAGCAATGAAGCCACTCACTAAACCACAGTCAGCCTCTGCATAGGACTAGGGGGGAATGCCAAGTGGAATAAACATATTTGTTCAATGGTGACTGTGGTATATCTTGAACAGAAATAATTCGTTTTTTTCTTACATCATTATAAACCCTGGAATTCTACCACCATATTACCCATGAATGGTCATAGCCTCTCGTGTTCTTCCCGCCTCTCGTGTTCTTCCCTCCTCTGTTGTCAACCTTCCCCATCCCTCCCCCCCTTTCCTCCTGCTGTTACTCTGTGCCTTGGATCTGTGGTCAGATTGCTAGTTTTCACTTTCCTGACCTTTGGTTTGGATTCTTTAATGATCACAAGTGAGACCATCTGACACTTATCTTTTCCTTTCAGGCTTATTTCACTTAGCATAACCCCTCTAGTTCTGCCCATGTAGCTGCAAATGGCATGAGTTTGTCATGTTTGATCACTGAGTAATTTTTCATTGTGTAAATACATCACAACTTTCTGATCCATTTGTCTGCTTAGGGGCATTTTATATCTTGGCAATTGTAAATAGTGATAAAGTAAACATAGGAGTGCAGGTTGCCTTTTGAGTATTTTTTTTGTATCCTTTGGGTAGATTCCCAGGAGTAGAATAGCTGAACCATAAGATAGATATGTTTTCTTTTCTAAGGAACCTGCACAAAGCTCTCCATAGTGGCTACACTAGTTTATATTCCCACTAGCAATGTAAGAGGTTCCTTTATCACCTTATCCTCTCTAGTATGTGGGGTTTTTTTTTTGGGGGGGGTTAACATGGGCTGTTCTCACTGGAGTAGTATGGTAGCAGAGATGATCATTTAATAAATAGTCGTGCTGCTTAGTGGAAAGGTCTGAGGCAGAAATACATATGTGTCCAAGTCATCAGGATACACCAACTTGATTTCAGTTCTGCCTCAAGTGAATGCTATTCTTTGTAGGAACACCAAGAAAATACAAAGCTGTGTGTCTTGTTTATGCAGGAATATTGAAAGTTAGGGGTGGACAGAATGTAGAAAATTGGTCTTCAGTTTGACTCTAATCTACTTGGGAAGGGAAAAAAAATCAACCAGAATAAAACTTAACACATCTGCACGAATGGAAATCGATTGAATTGATTCTCGAGGAACTCGTTCCTTTGCTGCCATTTCAAAAGTCGATAACATGTAATGTTCTAGAATAAGGTGATTACAAAGGTCACCAGAAAAAAATGAATGAGATTTACTTAATTCAAGAAGATCATCTATTTGCAAAACCATTTAATTGTACAAGTTTTACAAAGTTTTAATTTAATCAAAAATCTATAAAAGCAAGTTGGCATTATTCTTTCCAGTACTATGAAATCTATTCTTCCATTAATGTGTGAAGGATTTAAATGGTCATCAACTGTTACTACTAATAGCTTCTATTTTTCCCCCACGTGTCTGTAGCCCATGCTGCGATTTGCCGGGAAGATGCCAAGCCAGGTTTTTAAGCACACTTACAAATTTGAATTCTAGTAAATCATACTATCCACTTAAAACGTCTGCAGAAATCATACTCACCAAATTATGACAATAGACTTTTCAAGAAGAATCAATTTCAAGAAGAATCAATAACTGAAATCTGTATGCATACCGTTGACAGTGTAAAAAATATAAGTGGTGATATTCTTTTTCAAAAAGCAACAGCAGTGCTTAAAATGTTCTTGTAACAATTTTTGGCTTATTAAGTTAGGTGCCACTGTTAGTTTTTCAGTTGGAACTGGTAAAATATGAGTGTGTGTGTGCTCGGTTGATAAATCAAGAAGTGAACGAGAAAACATCACGTGACCTGTTCTGTATAAAATAGCCACATCAGATTAGCATTAGGAATGCCTGAAGCCACCAGAAGATGGAGTGACATGTAAGGATCTGTGTCATTTATTTCTAGATGGAGATCAGGTCTTTCCAAACCTCTGTGGATGACCGGTTCCTGTCATTCAAGGAGAATGGAGATTGCACTGCCCAAAACTACCATCCACAGGAGAAGCAAGCCTGTGCTCTTGTGAGCCTGGAGAACGATGCTCTTTCCAGGTAAGTAAAACCAGCTTCTAGTCCACAAAATGAACGTAATACTGTCCATGCTTGTTCAATGACATCTCGGGCCACTGGGACACTTCTTGGCTTTTTTATATTCCCAGAGTTGTTGTGCAATTTTGGTTACCTTTAGCTACGTGATAAGTGAGAAAGACAGAGGAGAAATACCCCATACCACACTGAACTCTAAGAGGGAAATGAGATGGGTACTGTGTTCTTTTACCAATAGTGCCAAGAATTTTAATGCATATGAAATATTGGGGGAAACAGCCCTTTGCCACAAAGATTGTTGCATGATTGCAAGCAAATGTGGCATGGTTAGTCTGACAGCTGTGCTTTTGCCCACATGCAGCTGTCAGCACTACAGATGACTGACTACAAGAGTAGGGAAGTCCCTTCTGTGAACTGAAGCATTAAACGGAAACCTCTGGTCTCTACCCTCTACTGTGTGCTAGAGCTCCCTTGTGTCCTATGTCAGAGGACGTAGAATTGTTGCCCCCCCATCTCCTCTTGACATGCTCAGTAATGACCACCCTCTGATTTGGTGTAAGTCATTCTTTTATTGGGGCACGTTTCTTTTGTTGTCAGAGACTCATTTGAAGGACTGCAGGTGCTCCAGCAGTTCATGCCTGCAGCAGAGGCCCACTAGCAGGTTTGGTCCCACCCAGGCGTGCACTTAACACAGCACCGGCTCTGTGTGGGCAGCCTGGTGGTGCCCCCCCAGACACCTCCTCTGGGCACCCAGAGTGAAGAATTGGGGGGTTCACCAGCCAGGGACTGGTCATTTTACAGGGCGGGGGGGGGGTGCAGGGGAATGTGAGCTTAGGGTTGTGGGCCTTGAGCAGTAGGGGGTCCTTCAGCTCTGTGGCCAGCTCCATCCACCTCCTGTGCACTCCCCAGCTCAGAGGTGGTTTCCTCCTCAGTGTTGTCAGCAGGAGGGAGGTGTCTTGTTGTATAGTTCTTAGCCTTTCACAACTCTGCTGTTAGCTCTCAGGACCAGTGTACTACTGGGAACCACCATCTATGGAAGAGAGTCCCACAGTCCTTTGCGGTTGGGGAGACTCCTGGCATGTCCCAGCTTATTGAGAAGTGGTCTGAAAGGAGTCTTTGCTGCCACATGCTCTTATTGGGGAGCAGTGGATCTGCACCCTTATAGTTAATGGGGTGGGTATTGCATTGGAGGGGCTGCTATATGTAGTTGTTTGGAAAACAAAGCTAGGATGCAACTCAATACTTCTGCTGGTAAGGAGTCCAACTGATGCCCATGTGGCCTGAATCTCTGATCTGAGGGAGTATACATGTGGGTGGGGCACCTAATCACCATACTCACATCATCACCAATCTTAGCTATCTTAGTCGCTAGTATTCTACCAACTTTATCTCCACAGCTACATTTGTCACCAGACATGTCCATCCTATCTTCTCCTCCACTACATCTATATTCATCTCCACCTCTAATCTCAGGGAAGGACCCCCTAAATGTTAAGCTCCTCACAGATAGTTCTCAGAATGGCTTCTATAGGGACCTTACACCGAAACAAATTTTACTTTTTTCACTGTATATCTCCAGTCATTATAATCATATTGCTACCATCACATCTTACATTAAAACATTCACTATAAGCACATTATCATTATCCTTAAATCATTACTACATTACCTTCATCACTATTAGGAAGCCCACTGTGATCACCATAATTAAGTTCATTTCATCACCATCACGATATTCATACCATCTATTAGTCCACTTTCATCACCATCATCTCTTTATCTCCAAGTAGCATCTCTAGTATTACCATAATCACAATTCATGACTAGTCTTCATTAAGATCTCGCCATCATACCTCCTTTATCACCATCTTGGTCACCATCACTACGTTCATATCACCAGTAAAACTCCATCAGTATCAATATATTCATACAACTACACCTCTTCATTATCATCCTATTTTCACCTTCATGATTACTACCCCACCTTTCACACCATCATATCACTGCTGTGCAGACGGGAAGGGCCACCTTACCTTATTTGGTGGCTATAACGAGGGTCGCGTACGTGCTGGTCTTCACATCCTTCGTGTCCTCAAGTGAAATGGCACTGGTCTCTGGGTTTATTGCCAGCCAATTGGCAGTGTCTCTCCAAATCTGATACCTGAAAAGGCAGGTTTGGTTTAGAATGAGACAGTAACAGCAGATAGCTCCAGTTTACTAAGTTCTTTCCTTCATACATTTACTGCCAGCTTTCTAAAAGCTAATTGAAAACACATCCTAGCAGTCCTTACATTTTGGAATCCCAGAAAGCAAATCCACATTATGAACATTACAATGACAATATGTACAGAGTATTTAAGAACATCTCATCATGCAATGGCTGTAAACATGTCAATGTCTCTGCTAGCTGAGTATCTTCGAAGAACATACAGTGCCACAGATAGGTTCAAATTGATCTGCCTCAGGTGTCTATTATAGTTGAATTGTTTTAATTGTTGGAATTCCTATTAAGAATATTGTACACAGTTTAGTTGATTGACTTGTCATATGATCTGTGCAGCCACAGATCCGCTTCGCCATTTATTCTGGGTTATGTCCTCAAATGCCCACGGTATGTACTGGGGGGAGGGAGAGGGAATATTCTGCCCCCTTTGAGTGCAGCACAGCCCCTCCATACAGGTGTGAGTGAGCCCTTTCACTCAGCATAGAATCAGCACTGCCCAGAAGAACCTTGGGTATTGATTTAATGAGCTACTCATTAAACACCCCCCCCCAGACAAGAACACTCAATAACTAAGCACAATTCTCCTCTCCTTGTACTTCTTTCTAATTTGCTTAGGGCAGTCTGACCATTTCCTCAGTAGCTGATACTAGCAGGCAGGTACCTATCGTCCCCCATTGTCCCACAACATCGTACACTGGCTATGGGGATGCAGATGTGTTAAACCTTGTCTATGTTTTCATGACTTGTAGGTGTTATCAGCTCTTGCAACATTAAGAACATTATCCTTTAATGGACAGGGAGGCTGCTCCGGGTTGCTTTAAGTGTGTTCAGCATCCAGAGCTGAGAGGAGCAAACAAGAACTCAGAGGATACCTAGAAATCCCAGAATGCCACAGAGGTCCTCACACTTATGTCAGCTTCTGCTTCATGAACTGGTCCTACTCTGGGCAGTGCAGAATGTGATTTCCTGGCCCTCACCCAAGTTTTCAGGCACCTCTACTCTTTTGTGGAGGCATGAAGATGGGGGTCGTCTGTCACATCCTTGACAGTGGAGGTGGGGAGCCTCATTGGTCATGGTCACTTACAGAACATACTGCTGCTTGGCCACAAAATCCATGTACTAAAGAGCAGGAAAATGAGTTTGAAATACATTTTTAAAATAATCCTTAATTATCACTTGGAGTTAGCAGTATGTCGGTGACTCAAATCTGATGCATGACACATAGTTGAGTTGAGAAATTGTCAAGAATATGGACCCTGGCCCTAACCCCAGACCTGAAAAATCACCATCCCCTGATGACTGACATGCAGCTATGTTAGCAGTGACAGCTACAGGATAGTAAAGACCTCAAGTATTCTCAAAGGGCAACCATCCTTTAAACACTAGTACATGAAGTTACCGGAGAAACACCCCTGTGACAGCATAGCACATAAACCCTGTCCAACACACACTGACCCCACAAGTTTAGTGACTGGAACTAGAATTAAGAGTTGGGCACTGGTAAGGTTGCATCTCAGCTTAGCCACCATTTCTGTGGGATTTGGAGAACTTCATTTCTGGGTCCCTTTTATGGTGTGAAAGCTAGGAATAAAAACAGCACTCTTTATGGTTTCTGTAAGGGACATACTTTCTGAAAGAATACGGTATGTTGTGTAGTGAATAAATGGATGGAATAAAATATTGTGACAGATAAGAGCACATCAGGGGGAGAGAATGGAGGTGCTTTTGGCATGTTCTCCTAGGTGACCCACATGCCCTGCTCATGCTGCTATTTAAATATCACAACTTAATTGTCATCAGTATCTTATCACCAACAGATCTCTTTCATCAAAACAATATTTACATCATCACCATTGCTTTCATCAAATCACTAAAAGTGACCCTCTTGGAAAATCCGTGTAACCATATCACCATTACATCCACTTCATGAATATCAGTATAGTCATATCAGCTCTTCCACCAACATCATCACTATCAATCACCAGGATACCAGAGTCACCATAAGATATCTCTCTGTAACAGTATCTCCCTATCAATCTCCTCACCATCTCCATCTTTATCAAATCTTCACCAACACTATATTCTTATCACTACTACACCTTCATCCAATATATCTACACCTGGTTTTCCCTGACATCTTCATATTCATTACCATTAATATCTACCAACACTTTCATCAAATGCCCACTGTTGCCTCACTGCCTTAGGTCAGCACTATTACAAATTTTATTACCATTAACATCTTCAACATTATCTCTATGTTCATATGAATACTATCTTCACTTACCACCATCTCTATCATCACTATACCACATTTGTCTTCATTAATACCTCTACCTTCACTTTCCCAGCCATCACTTATTACTATATACCTCCATTACTTTATTCACATCACAGTCAAATGAGGGCCACCTCCATTTTCATCACTGTCACATGTCTACCTTCATCACCATACAGTGTTTAACAGTAGCACTTTATCACCATTCAGCACTACATTACCCTCATCACCATTTTATCTCCAGCTTAGACACTTAGACCTTCAGAAACATCTGTACCCACATCACCACTATCACCATGCTTATCATTCTTAGTAGTTCATTTTACCACTATACCTCCTATATCACCATGTAACTCCACCTTCCTTGGCATCACCATCACTACATCTATAATAATATGACCACTGTCACCACCCCCATCACTATCTACATCTTCACCATGTCAGTCCACACTAGAACACATTCATTGACATTACTATCACAATTTCATTCCCATTATATTTATATCACTCCTCACAACTATGTCTTCAATACCATCCTATCTGTACTTAATCACCATGACTATTTCCTACATTACTAACACATCCATCATGTTTGTCAAATCACTAAAATATCACCACATACCTCATGATCAGTACTTGTAGCTTCATCCCTATTAGTTCTACATTTCACCACTTTTATCAGCACCACTATCATTATATCACTAATATACCTCCTATGTTATATCTTCACCTATTAGCATTTCACCAACTTCATCACCATCTCAACTTTTACTTCCAAGACACTCTTCACATCACTATAACTTCTTCATTGCCAACATATTACACCTGCATTACCATCAAATCTTCACATTTATAACCGTCACTGAGTCACCAACACCCTCAAATGAGTGCTACCCCCCATGGTCATCACCATCACTATACCTCCCTTTTCAGCTTCTCCAGGTGCTGATAATGGTGGTATAAAGATAGTGATATTGAGGAGGGTGGACATATTAATGCTGATGAGGGTGGTTAGTGTTATATGAATATAATGAGTGATCAATGAAGTTGAAGAGTTAAAAGTGATGAAAGTGTTATTAACTAGTGATGAGGTTGAAATGAAAAAAGTTTAAATATGATGGTGAGGAAGGTGGGAATACTTAAAGATGACAATGGTGAATATGATGGTGTAGTGTTGATATGAAAATGATATGGTGAAATGAAGATAGTGGTCCTGATTAAGGTGGTGATATGATCATAGTGATAGAGATAATGGTAATGGAGGTGGAAATTTGATAAAGTATGTGTAGTGGTAATATTAGTAAATGATGTGCTAAATTTGATGAGTGATCAATGTGAATATACTGATAGTGATGAATGTAGTGATAGTGTTATACCATAATGGTGATGAGAGTGGAAAATATGATGGTCATGATGGCTAGTGTTGATGTGAAAGTGGTTTTGTGATGGAGAGAGTAATGGGATAATGTGATGTGAAGATAAGAGTGTTCATGAATGCAGTGATATGAAGACATGGTAATGGGGGTGGAGGTTTAGTGGTGAAATGGATGTAGTGATGTTAGTGGTGATTTGATAGGTGATGATGATATTGGTATAAGACAGAAAAAGTTATAAAGTTGAGATTTTGATGGTGATTGTGGTATAGTGGTGATGTGAAAACAGTGATGTTGATGAGGAAGAAATGATGACGAAGGATATGTTTAGATGATATGAATGTAGCAGTGCTGGTGAAGATGGAGATAAAATTGTATAGTGCACTATCAAGAAAACTATAAGGGCAGGGATATTAACAGATGAATATGGAGATATTAAGAAAGTGCTATTTGTGTGTGTCAATATATCAGAGAATTACTGCCAATGTGGAGGTAGTGATAGTGATGAGCCTGGCAGTAGAGTCATTGAGACAATGATGGTGCAGATTTTGAGGGTGGTAAAGGTGGTCAAGAATTTTATCAGGGATAGGAACGTAGTGATGGTGATTAAGATGATTTGCTGGTGATCTGTGTATCTGTGGGAGTAATGGAGTGGAGGTTATAATAGTGATGTATGTAGTGATTGTGATGATATGAAGGAAAGGATGAGGATGAACATCTAGATTTAATGATCAAGAATGAAAGTTGTGATGTAAATATGATAGTGATGCAGCTGATGATAGTGGTAAAGTGGGAGATATAATTGTGATGAAGTTGGTGTAGTGATGGTAAAATTGGTGATGAGTGACATGAAGCTAGTGATGTTCATGAAAGTGACAATATATGGTGATATAGGTGGTAATAATAGTGAAATGAAGATATTGATTGTGGTGATGTGCTGTATTGTTGATTTTAGGCCATGTTGGTGACATGAACATAGAGATGGTAATGAAGGTAGAGATACAATGGCAATGAAAGTGGTGATGGTGATTTCATGAAGAATGTACTAGTATTAGTATAATGAATATTATGAAAGTGTCAGCAGTTGTGATGTGAATATAGTGATGGTGATGCAGTTGGAGACATTAATGGTGATGAAGATGGATTTTCTGTTAATGTTGATGGAGATATGGATGGCAATGAAGGTTGTGAGACATGTGAAATAGTGATGGTGGTCAAGGTGGAGATAAAAATGTTTAAGTTGCACTGGTGAGATGAATATAGTGATTGTAAGAATGGTGACACTGAAGGTGATGGTGGTGGTATTACCGATAATATGATGATGAGGTTGGAGGTATTTATGGTGAATGAATACAGTGATTATGATGAAGGTAGAATTTTTAATGTGATGTTTGTGAGAATTTGCTGGTAATGTCATGTGAGCAATGAATATGAACATAGTGTTGGTCATGAGCTGGAGACAATAGTACTGTAGTATTTGTAATACAATGAAGGTGTGGAAGGAAATATACTAATTATAGGAATATAGTAATGCTGGTGAAGGTGGATTTACTGTGGTGATGAAGGTATTATACTGTGATATGAGCTACTGATGGTGGTGATATGAATATAGTGGTAATGATGAAGGTGATAGTGTGATATGACTATAACAGTTAAGTTGGAGATATTAGTGGCAATGAAGATGAAGCAATGATGTTGATGAAGGTGGTGTCATGGTGATATGACTATAAATGGTAATGAGGTAGTGATGGTGCTAATATGAAGAAGGTGATGGTAGTGGAAATGTCATATGAAGATAGTAATGATGAGGATACAGGCTTTGATGATAAAGGCAGTGATACAATCACTGAGAAAGAGCTATAAGTGCTGACATGAATATAGTGATGGTAGATTTAATAGCGATCAAGATAGTGGTTGTGGTTATTGTGATGGTATTGAAGATAGTAATAATTTTGATATTAAGATATGTCAGGGAGGTAGAGATTAGATGATATGAATACAGTGACAGTGATGAAGGTGGAGATACAGATGGTGATGAATTTTGATAGTGCGCTATAGAGTAATAAACGTGGAGGTAGTAATGGCAATGTACATGATAATGGTGATGAAGGTATTGATACTGTTGATGGTGTTGTAGTGATTTGTGTGTATACAATGATGTTGGTGTGGTCTGCTGAAGGCTGTGATGTGGTAGATACAAAGGTGATAAGGATTGTAGTGGTGATATGAATACAGTGATTATATCGAAGGTGGGAATAGTAATAATAATGAGGAGCTATAGTAATGGTATGACTATATTTGATGGTGATGAAGTGGTAAAAGTGCAATGATAATGTGATAATGATGAGGTTGGGGATATTAATGGTGAAAGAAGTGAAGATGTGGTGATACAAATAGTGATGATGAAGGTGGTTTTGATAGTGATATGATGATATAGAGATGGGCCAGAGAATATGATGGTGATAAATCATATATATTGGTGATATGAATATAGTGATGGTGGTGAAAAGAGATATTCATGCTGATAAATGTGGAGCTACTAAGGTTATGAAGGTTGTGACTGTGATATGAAAATTATACTGTTCATGAAGATAAATGGTGTTGAGGTAGTTACAGTGGTGAGATGAAGTGGTGGCACTAAGGATAGTAATGATCATGTATGTATAGATATGGTGATGAAACTGGTGATTATGTTAGGTGAAGAATGTGATATGATGATCATGAAGATTATGTAGTGGTGATGTAAATATAGGGATGAGATAGAGATATAGGTTTTAATATGAGGGTGGTGTAGTGGTGATTTTTGTACAGTGAGATGCTGGTAATGAAGGATTTGATATAGACAGAGTGATAATAAGACACAATGGTGATGAAGGAGGATTTAAAAAATGATAAATGAGGCATAGTGGTGATAGGAATATGGTAATATTGGTGAAGATAGAGATAGGATATATTAAGATATCGACAGTGATGAAGAAGGGTAAATGATAAATCTGGCGGTCATGGTTAGATTGTGATCATGATGAGATCATATGATATAGTATGGTGATAGTTTGGACATATTAATGGTGATGAAGATAGTGATATTGGTGACATGGCTACAGTGATGACATTGTGGTTGAGAATTTGATGGTGATAATGTTGTAATGTTAAAATGAATATAATAATGGTAAAGATGATAGTGATGTTATGAAAATTCTGTGTTATGGCAAATAGATGTAGTGATGCAGGTGGTGAGAGGTGACATTTGGGTAATGATGATGATGAAGCTGGTATAGTGGTGATGTAAGTATAATGAGGGAGATGAATGTTGTGATAGTGGTGTTATAAATCGGCAGTAAGGTGTGTGATAGGACAGCTTCCTGGAATACCTTCCCAGAATAAACAACTTTTTAAGGCACAATATTATCAGGAGAATGCAAGGCCATTTCAGACACAAGTGCTTTTTCTGAGAGCATGTGGGCTGGCTGCATTCAGCTGGCATGAACCCAGTCCTACCCACATTCCAGAAGGACGGGCTGCTCATGGGCATACACCTGCCATGTTGGTTCCTCACACCATCTCCTGCTTCCCAGCAACCCCCCTTTCTGTTATTGTGTAAGAGCTATATGCTCACTTTTAGGGACTTTTGATGCAGTTGTCTTCATCCAATTCAATAGACTATGCAAAACAAAGGAGACCTCAGTGTCATCTCTAGAGATACTAGAAGACACAGGGGCTGGAGCCTGAGCTTGCAGTTTAAGCACACCAGAAGAAGCAGTGTGAAAAGGCTCTAAACCAAACACATGTTCCCTTACCTTTGCCCATGAATATACAGAAGAGTGGAGTTATAGGGGACACAGGTTTCACAGAACTAAGTAACATTATGATGACATTTCAACCTGTTAGACCATTGAAGGTCCCCAATTAGGGGAAACCATTTAACCAGCTCTCAGCACTTATGTACAGTATATATTTATACACGGGACTGGAAAATATACTTATTCTGCCTGTTACCCCTCCAGTGCTCAGACATGTAAGGCATATGCCGGGTTGCTCTGGAGACCTGGCTTAGGTGGCAGCACTGTGCATGGAGTGTTGCATGTGAGAAGCATAAGATCCACTGTGATGCACCATTATAAGCAACTAGGTTGATTTTCTCAAGTCAGTAAGAAGCCCCTTGGAAAATCCACCCTGATCTTTGGCTGACAGAAATCCAGGAAGTTTTATAAAATGACTGAGGAAGGTCATGTCCCAGCAGGTGCAAGACCTTCAGGTATCTTGTGACCACAAAAACCAAGGCCTTCACACAAACCCGCAGGCACCACCCGAGAGTGACTCTGAGGTTAGCTTCTAAGGCAGGAGAAGCTCTTGGCCAATCTCACATCTCCTGTGAAGTTCTAGGTCATATTCAGGAGCTACCATCATTTTTCCACTTTAAACTACAAATGAGAGAAAAGGCGATGCCACCAAGTCTCGACTGCTGTGTCTGTGCACAAGGGGGAGGGAGGCAGGACTACCAGACAACAGCCGACCATGCAATGAGGGGCAGAGTTGCACTGGAAGGTGCCCAGGCACACCCATAGCCATGGAGGACAGCAGCAGAGAAGCACATGAGCCGAGTGGACATGGGAAGTGGCACATACCCTGTGCCCAGAACCAACCCTGGTCTAGGCGAGGGGGGATATGGGAAGCACAGGCACTAGGACCTGGTTCCCCTGAGCCAACACACAGTCCAGGTAGAAGAAAATCCCCAAAGGGAACTCAAATGCCATCCCCCCTCCGGGGGAAACCAAGGTGCTTCGGTCAGCACAGTGCAACAATGCCCTCGAGCACTGCCCTAGTGCCCAGGAATGGCACTGCTGGAGATGAAGCCGCAGCTTTGTGAAGTCATGGAATCCAAAGCAGCCTCCTGAAGGAACTCGGAACCACAGGCGGCAACGCATAGAACCCAGGTCGGAGATTAAGAAAGGAGTGTGTCACCAAGGAGACAGAGTCTACAGTGCAGCATTCAGTAAAGAAAACTACACCTACTATGGAAAGTGCGGGAAGCGGGACAGGCCTCCTGGAGGAAAATCAGTGCGATTGAAGATACACATTAGAGAAAGGACTCCAGAGTTAGGAAAGAAGGACAGATTGTATGACCATGGTGGAGGGAGCACCCCACCACCACCTTGATGCAGAGCAGGACAGGCACTGCACACACGATCAGTCCAGGACATAGACTTCTGTCCTCAAGGGTGTTCCTTCTGGATTTTAGGTCCACCGGTGGTGGGACAACCGCAAGAAGGCAAGTGATGGGGTTGGGGTAAGAAGTATGGCTCTACCAGCAAGCACATGGGAAGAGCTATGGCTTGGCTTCTGGCTCATGTGCCCCATCTGGGACCACCGACCTGACACTCCAGCGCACAACCCTCCTGCTGGTTCCCATGAGGACCAGCTTTTTTCCTGAAAGAAAGTTCCCCCAGCACGTCTACCTGAAAGATTATATTTACTCCTTTGAGCTAAAACATAAAGGTCATTTTGTTTATTAAAGTTGAGCCTGAATGTAAACCGGTGCAGCTGTTATGAGCAGCAGTATGGCGATGCCGCAAAAAATGAAGATGAAATACTGTATGATCCATCTGTTCCACTTCTTAGGGTGTCCATCTTATTTGGGTAAGAATACCACATCTGAGAGATGCTTGCATGCCCGTGTCCAGGTGGCCTTCCTTACGGTAGCCCAGAGCTGGGAACACCCAAGTGCCCGCTGACAGTGACTAGACAGAGAAGATGGACTGTGACCACACAAAGGACCACTACTCACTGTTACAAAGAAAAGGTGAACTCAGTTCCCACTGGTGACAACATCAGTGCAGGGAACTCAAGGGTACTGTGCTAAGAGAAGTCAGGCAGAGAAAGACAAACACCAGATGATCTCATTCATGTGACACATACAGAGACTAAACAAGCAAATGAGCCTAACAGCCTTTGATTATGAGACCAAAATTGTGGCTACCCAAGGGAGGAAGGTGTTGCGTACATCAGGTAAAATGGGACAAATGGATGAAAGCTGGAATTCTCATGGAAATGTAAAATTGGGACTTTGTGACTGAAAACCTACTTATCTGGATTGTCACAGCAGTTGGTTATTTGGCATACATTTACATCACGTCAAGAAAGTGTCCATGTTGTAAGAGCTGGGCATCTTGCTGATGGATAGCTTACCTTAGGGGAAAATACTGGTAACGCATGAGGCCACTTATGCATGAAATATAATACACATTTTCATAGCCCCAAAGGGGAACTGAGCTACTAGCTCTTGCATCACCTTACTGTCTTCCTTTTGAGGAGCTGAGAATTTCCAACTGTTCTCATTCCTCGCCACACTGCACCCCTTTCCACCTGGACATCACAGAAACGTTCACAAGCACTTGGAACTGTGTGTGACTGGCAGCAGAACGGCCCCTCAAGTGCATTTCCATTAGAGTCCCCAAAACCTTGGTGAATACATCACCCTGCAGGGCAAAGGGGACATCATGGATATGGCTGCAGGAGAGTGTCATGGGCAGGAGATAACCATGATTATTTGTATGGACCAGGTATCAGCACAGGGTCCTGAAAAGGGAAGGAGGGAGAGAGCCAGAGTAAGATAAGGGATGACCTTGGGTCAGTGATGCAATGCTAGCTTGGAGGAGGAGGGAAACCCTGAGCTGAAAGCTGCAAGCCCTGAAGTAGGAAAAGGCAAGGAAGCTATCTCACCCTCAAGAGATGCCACGTCAGATATTTTTGTTGCAAGCATTTTGGCTCTATAACCAAGTGGCTACATGGACATTTCTTGTTGAGTGACAAGAACAACATATGCAAGAGGGACGTTCAAAAGAACATCATGGAAAATACAAAATATTTGAATACAGATGAGACTGTGTGGGGAGCCGCTGGTGACAAGAGTTGTCGTCTGTGGGAGAGTGAGCTGGATAGGCCACCCCCAAATATGCTTCCCTGGCATGTGGTTAATTTGAGTTGTGGGCAGTTGAGACCTGGCCCACTCAGGAAGAGTTTGTTGTTCTACCTCTTCCAGAACTTCCTCAAAGAACTGGTTTGAGGAACCTGTAAGGGAAGGCAGTTATTAGCAGAGATGGCTTTTTCTCTCTGTGGAGCCAGGTTGTCAGCTGTTTCTAAAACATTTGCTCCTCATCTTCCTGTGAATGGGCTCCACCACTGAAGTCCCAGAATCAGTCTCCTCCCGACTCATCCAGGATAAAACCTCAATTACCTGACTCTCTTCGAGTTCCATACATTTGGTGGGCCTCCCATACTACAAAATTAAATCTGTGTTGCTCTTCTTAGTATATCTTATGTCAGTTTCATTATTAGACCAGCCAAAGAACCTATAAGGGAAAAATTTCTCACCCTACAGTATAAGGGGATATTTGTCAGTACTAAATGAGATAAAAACAGAGGCATGGCAGTCACATAACAATTTAGTATTATTTTCGTCGTGCACACATCCTCCTTCATCCTTCTGCAAGAGATTTCTAGAGGTTGCCTGTTCTAAATATGCAAATAATATGGAGATCTGAAAATTGCCTAGTGATTTGCATTAGTCAGTTCCCAGGCATTATTTTATAAAATGTTTGTATGATGATGCCATAATTTTATTGCCCAGATTATGTGAGCAAAATAAATTTGTATCTCCCAAAGGATTTCAGAGATAGATTCTGTGTACTAAAGAATTTTCTTTCTCTTCTTCAGTAACATTTTAAAATAAATCATTCAAATGAGTTCTGCATAATGTGGTTTTTCCTCCTTTTTTTTTTAGCTTTTTATCTCTTTTCCACAGCCATGCTTGAATAGATACTTTTAAAAGATTTTAGCAGTTGAAAAGTAGACAGAGCAAAACTGGAAAGAAGCTTTTGCCATCCTCCTCCATGCTCCTGCCAACTTAATGCTGGGGTATTTGAGGAGTATTGTTACGGAAAATAAAAGCTTCTGAAGCTATTAATTAGACAACCGATTCTCTCGCTTCTTTGCTGATGTATTTATTTTTTTATTCAAGGTCATGTTCAAAGTCTTAGCCTACTAACTGCTAATTTTAGTCTTTTTATTTTATTGTGGCAAGAACACTTATGTGAAATCTGCCCTCTTCGCAAGTTCTTAAGCGTATGACACAGTGACACCAAGGACAGGGGTAACGTGGCACAGGACATCTCTTGATATCCTCCTTTTGGAGTTTTGCAACTTTCTGCCCACTGATCAGCAACTTCCTGACACCCACCGTTGCGCTCTTGCTGTCAGTGACTATCACTATTTCAAACACCTTGGAAATGCTGTCACATGGTGGTGTCCTTCTGTGACTAGCTCACCGCACTTAACATAATGTCTTTCAGCTTCTTTCATCTGGTGACAGATGGCCGCTTCTTCCATCTGGTGCAATGTCATCTCCTTTGTTCACCAATATCCCCTTGTATGTATCTACCACCATTTTAAAAACCACAGCTTGGCCACTATGAGTGGTACTTGATCAGGCTTGAAGTGCTAACATCTCTGTGAGGTTCTGATCGCAATGCAGTAGTGCTAGCTAGCTATAATTTCCAAGAAATACAGAATCAGAGAAGGTGTTCTCCAATCATGTTTCAGATAAGGGTTTGTTTCCAAAATATATAAAGAAACTCTTACAACTCAGTAACTCAACCCTAGTGACTGTAATTTCCACAGGAGCTGAAGACTTGAAGAGGTGGCATCCAGATGTCCCACGAATCTTTACGACAAGCACTATCACTCATCTTGCGGGAACAGCAAATCAAAACCACAGTGATGTGTCACCTCACACCTATTAGGTTAACTGTTATCCATAAAAAGGAGACAATTATTGTCAGGGGGAATGGACAATTTAGAACCTGGTCATTTTGAACTTCAATGCATACTGACTGACGCTGTTATACACTACTGGGTACTGGTCCATGAGAAGTCAGTGTTACGTTCTGGATTGCTAGCCACACAGCTTACCCAACTTTAATGGGATTTTGGGGGACCTGCCTTCTGTTTTTATGTGATTGATAACAAAATGTTAAATAAAGGTATCTCCTTTCTGAATCAAGTGAAACTAGCACAATTCCTCACGTTAATACTTCTCATCATCTCCCCTACCCTCAAAAAGCACTCTGCCCCTGCCAGCCAGTGGTAGTATTTCAGGACAAACTCTGGGCCAGTCTCATGAATGCCAGTTGTTACTAATGAAAATTAGCAGTAGAGTTCTGAGGTGCATTAGCATCTATTATTTGAAATTTGTGATAAAGGGCATCATCAGATCTGCTTCTATACTTTTGGAGTTTGAATTAGATTCTATCATTGTCTTACTAAAATGCTACAACTGTATAAAAGATCAATTATTTGGGAAGCAAGCATTGGAGGGTACTTTCAGAGAAGCTGAGATCAAGTATGGAGCCACAAGACCCCTGGCTTCCCCTTCAGGTCCAGTGTGCCTGGTAAGTTAGGTAAAAGGAGCGATCAGCTCTCATGAAACACCGTCTCAGACAGACGCAGTACAGGGAGCCTCATGTTCATCATCCTCCCATACGTGGGAGCTACTGGGAATCCACTCTCCCCTTCCCCCTTCCCTGGGCACTTGACACAGTTCTCACAGAAACCCAGAAAAGCACTTTGTGTCCCTGTTTGGAAGCTACCACACCAATGGGAAACTGGAAACTCAAAGTCTGTTACATAGAGATGGAATGTGGGGGGTGGATATTAAAGATAAAATAAGTCTTGAGAGTCAGACAGTGACCATAGGATTAGTGGCCATATCAGGAGACAGAACAACATGGGTTTGAACTCCGTGGCTTCATGGCTATGCAGAATTTCCTTTTCTTCAATAAGTATATGAGGATAGTTTTTGGATATCTGCAGCTATTTGAAAATAAACTCACAGATGTATTATGTGGTCGAGAAATAGCAAAGGGAGTATTATTGTACATGTCACGAATACATGAAATATATGTAGATAATAGTCCATATACATACATATATATAATAAAAATTTCACATTTATCAAGACTTATCAGGCACACACATACAGACCAGAATGGATGACACCAAGCACAGTTGAGACAAAGGTAAGAATGGCTTCTGGGTAGCAGCAGATCATTACAAAATTTGAGGGGAATGAAAAGTTTTCAGTGTATTTTTGACTGTTTAGTGAAATAAACTGTTGCTAAAACATAAAAAAGGCCACCTATAGCATGGGAGAAACAATTTTCAAATCATATCTAACAAGACATGAACATCCAAAATATATCAGTAACTCATACAAACCAATAAAATCAAGCCATATTTACAAACGTTCAGAGGATGCAAGCAGACATTTCACCAAAGACCAGACAAATCAATGCATGGGAAGATACATATTGGTTGTTATTTTAGAAATGCCAATTAAAATCACAGTGAACTATCACCTCACACCATCATTAGTGAGGATGTGCACAAAAGAGAACCCTTACATATTGTCAAGAATGTGAACTGGTATAGTCATACGGAAAGAATATGGAGAGTTTATGAAAATTAAAAATAGGCCAGATAGCCAGCTCTTCTGCTTATGAACAGGTACCTGAGAAATGAGAACACTATTTTGAAAAGACATGTACACCCATTGTCTACTGCAGGATTAATCACAATAGCCAAAGCAGGAAAACCACCCATGGACTCTGGGATAGGTGAGTTTATAAAGAGTATGTATACACAGTGGAATACTGCTCAGCTGTAAAAAATCTCCATTGAGATCCACATGGATAGACCGGAGGACATTACGATCCACATGGATAGACCGGAGGACATTACACTCAGCCACATGAACAAAGACCAATACTGTATGTCTTCATGTATACATCAACGCTCACAAAGAAAAAAAAAAGGCACCCTTATATTCTGACAATAAAACAGTCATTACCAGACAGGACAGGAGGGTTGGGGAACCAAATAAAGGGGAGTCATGTGTTGGTGGCAAGGGGAAACCAGGCTTTTCTTGGAGATCATGGGGCCTGTACAGACATCCAAATCTCACGTCATATACCCGAACCTGGATGTAGTAGACCAATGTCACCTCAGTGAGAAAACAATAAAGGAGAGCAAGCTTTCTTCACACACATGTATGAAGAAAAGGACACGTGAGGACAGAGCAAGAGATGTCATCTGCAGACCAGGAAGAGAGCCCTTGGAGCACAATCATGCTGGTGCCCCACTCTTGGCCTTCAAGCTTCCAGAACTATGAGACTATAAGTTTCTGTTCTTTAAGCCACCATGGTGTCCAGTAGACTTATGATAGCCCTAGTGGATGGAGCTACCTATCAGATCACACCAGAGTTGCAAGACAGTAAATGTGGAGCTGCAATCACAGGGCACAAGGATTTCTGCCTGTCCCTTGGGGCTTGGGTGTTATATCAGATTGTAACATTTGTGTGAACTGCCCATCACTACTTCAACTGTCACCATACCTGGACAGAACCCGAACCGAACGCCAAGGCTCATGTTTATAGGGTGTTCACAATTGCATGTCTCTGCTTGGTATTTCATGACAGTCACTTTACAGAGGTCAGTTTCCCACCTTTCCCCTGTGGCCTACTTTCCTTCTGCAAGATCGGGTGGTTCTCCTCTGTCAGTAACTGGTCTGATTCAGGGGAGGAAGTCAGGCTAAATGGGAAATGAAACTCCCAATGCTGTGATAAGTATCTTTCTGATTTTCTTACAGAAATACTCATTGTGGATGTTACAGATTTGTGCAGTATCGTCTCTTCAAAGAAATGTTTAAAGAAATGCTGCTCTTTAGCACATTTGGATGCTTACTGTGAGCCCTAAATGAGGGGAAATTGGGCATGTTATTAGAGCTTTTTCATTGTTTCAATGAAAAATCTTGAGTAAAT
This sequence comes from Uropsilus gracilis, assembly GCA_004024945.1. Taxonomy (NCBI): domain Eukaryota; kingdom Metazoa; phylum Chordata; class Mammalia; order Eulipotyphla; family Talpidae; genus Uropsilus; species Uropsilus gracilis. The sequence continues at coordinate 57,035 of PVHY01008105.1, forward strand.
CATTTTTTTTCTTGATCTTTCCCAATTCTGCCATCTTTCCACAGTGGATATAGAACACATTGCATAAGACAGTAAAAACAATTCATATAAATGCTGAGCTCACACCTGGCTGAGGGAGACAGCCTCTGGGGATAAACCAGCGAGGAAGCATTTCCATACAAAAAGAGCAGAGGGTCTTGTGCTTGGCTGCTCTTGTTATCTCTTCTGCTGGCACTCAGGCTTAGCACAGATACTGTAGGTCAGCCCTGTACAACCAGGGAGAATGTCCCTGGCCTGGCCTGCCCCAGCCATCCTTTCACAAGTTCCTGACACAGCTCATGGAAATATGAGACTGATTAAAATGAAAATGAGCAGATAAGAGATCTGACCAAGAGTCCTAAATAAAAGAACTACAATCCATTGAGATTAGAGACTCACCCATCTATTCAGCAAACATGCATTGGTAATGCTGGGAGCTGTGGTGGCTGCTGAAGCTATAGCAACAACAGAGCCTGGTCCTTGAAGCTGCAATTGAAATGCATCCACTCTGGGGGTGCCTCCAGCCACCCACCGTACCAGGAGAGGTGGCTGGGAGGGGGGCGGGGTTAGCCCCGCCCACACACTCGGTTCAGCCATGTTGCCAGGCACAGAGCCCCCCCCCCAACGAATTAAAGATTAAATAGGATGATGGCGGAGGGTAGTGGGTGGTAGGGGTCATTCCCTCTGGTCTTCTCCAAATCTAGTCAACCCTCATCAGAAGCAACTAAATAAATCAGTGATTCAACGGCAGTTGCACACAAATACAGAGGTGAAAAACGAAGTATTCTGGAACAACGAACATGTCGGATCCATGGAACAGAGGACTATGAGACTGATTATCGAGACAAACTACCTCAGAAATACAACTACTGAGATCTGCAATGATGGGAATGGAATTTCCCATTCATAGATGCCTTCAGCATGATCAAAGGACCCTCCCACTTTAGGGGGTGAGGAAAGCACAGAGACGGGCAGTGGTGCCACCATCTGCCAAGGTCTATCTCAATCAAAAAAATTGGTGCACAAACTTTGGCCAGGAGAAACGCTCCCACACCAGCAACCAGAACTACAAAACAAAGAAGGGGCAAAATATGACAAAAGATGGGTCGGAGCAGCCAACCAGAAAGAAGGAGGAGGCTCTGAAAGAACACGATCATGTGTGAACTGGTGACCAGCAGCACTTAGAAAACTAAGCACAGGCCACTGTGTCTCAGGAAACCATGTCCACACCGAACATATGGACATTGCTACTGGAAAGAAGAGGAAGAATCCAAGGGACTAAAAATTAAACAATAAATGGGAGTGACAGAAGAGATGGAGAGATCAGGGGGGTGGGAGGAGGAACACCCAAAAGGCAAATATAAACAAAACTTAGTCAATAAAAATATATATTATTAAAAAAATATGCAGCCACTTTCCACCAGGCTTCCAGGAAGCACAGGCTTGATGCACACCTTATACCTCATGTGATCTGAATGAGTGTGTTTCAACAAACACTTCCTGTGGCTACTCTAACTCGCTGAAATCAAGAAGGCCTGATGGAGAACATAGTGTTGTTTGGGAGCCTGGGTTATAGAACTGAATTCAACTTGAAAAGGGGCAGAAGCCATTAATCAACAAACCACAGGTGTGCATTACCTGTGCATAGCATTTGCCACTCAAATGCAGTTTAACAACAGGGTTTTATTAAAAAGAGAAATTAACCAGGAAAAATTAAAAGTTTTCAAAGCCACAAGTGGTCAGTTATTTTACCCCAGTCACCATTTCCAGTCCTCCAAATCCCAAAGACACATGTCCAAGATGGTGCCCTTTGCCCCTCCAAACCTGAGGCAAGCATTCTGTAAAGTCTAGTCTTTCCCCTGTGTCTTCTCTTTGCTTCTTCTCCAGTGTTCTGTGAGGCTCCATTTCTCCAAGGCTCTCCAAATTTCTTCCATAATTGCTGAGGCACAAATCAGCTTTCCAAATCCCTGGCCATCTCCAGGTACTACCAGCTCACTATGCCACCTTGCTTCAGTGCCACACTCTCCACACCGGCTACTCTTCTGCTGACCACAATAGCTTCTTGCCACCTCCAGCTCACTCTTCCAGGGGTTTCCCCTGGTTAGGTCATGTGAGCCTGTTCTCTCAGTCCACCATTCTCCTCTCTTTCCTTTCCTTCTTTTTTCTTTCCCTTGCTCCTTCCTTTTATCTCCACCCTTTTTGCTCCTATTCAATTTCCAACTGTGTCACTACCCTGTATTAGAACCAAACATACAAGGTATAGATTTTTTTTTTTTTTTTTGCTTGGGGAGGTGGTGTCATAATGATGTGAATCTTGATCAGTTATACAGCAATCTTAAACTTTTTTTTTGTTCAAATCAATAGAGAATTAATTCAGTTTCAACCTCATGTTTTTCTTGAGAAGATTAAATAAGATGATGGCAAGAAACATAGGGAATGATATCAAAGATCTACAAAACTCATACAAAAAAAAACTCAACAAAAAGAAAGCAAATAGTCCAATCAATAAATGGGCAGAGGTAAACAGGAGCTTCTCCAGAGAGAACAGATTGGCAACAGGCACATGAAAAAAAATTCTCATTGTCTCTTATTGTCAGGGAAATGCAAATCAAGAACACAATGAGACACCACCTCACACACAGTAGATCAGAATGACCCAGAACAACCATAAAGACCAGAAACAAATGAGGTGAGGGTGTAGAGAAAAAGAACCCTCTTACATTACTGGTAGGAATATAGACAGGTCCAGGCCCCAGTGGCACAAATTGTGGAAATTTCTCAAAACACTAATAAAAATGGGTCTATTATAATGGGAAAGCAGTTCCACTCCCCAGTACCTATGTTCTGCCCCCCCCAAACTAAAACCAATTCAAAGAAAACCTACACTCCCATATTTACAACAGCACTATTATGCTGATATGAAAACAGCCAGGATGTGAAAACAATCTAAGAGTCCCAATGCACATGAATGGATCGAGAAGGTGTGGTATAGATAAATAATGGAATACTACTCAGCGATCAAAAAGGAAAACCCATGCTATCTTCAGGAACATGGATAGAGCTGGTAGGCCTCACACTAAATAAAATAAGTCAGAAGTATATGTGGAAAATAGAGAACCAAACAAAGAGAAATATGGAGAGAATCCAAGAGAACTGACCATAGATCATCATCTTCCAGAGAGGGAAAGGGAAGGAGAGGGTGAAAGCAGGCGGTGAGGAGAACACAGTGGGTATAGTGGAGTATGATGGGTGTTTCAGCAGAGGGAGGGTTATTGTGACAACACCAGGTCGGTGGTAGTGAAGGAGGGGGAATCTCCAGAACTGGAGTAAAATTATGTCCTCTTACAGTGTCAGTTCCTCCGTATTCTCTTGCTCCATCTCATGAACTCCATTACTAGTTCTTAGCTTCTTCGGGTCATCTGATTGGATTGGGTCCAACCCCATAACCCAGGATAATATCCTTTTTCAGTCTCCACAATCTTGATCTCAAGGTGCAAAAATGACACCTTGGTAGAACTTTTCCCCCCCAAGGTAACAACCTATGCAGATACCAGAAATGAGGGAGTGGATCCTAGCATATGAGGAATGGTGAGGACCCTATACATGCAGACCAGCAGCTCTCTCTTCTAGAGCTCCCAAACCCTGCTATCTCACTCCTGTGTTTAGGTTTTGTGGTGAACTTTTAGAATTACATAATCACTGGAAAGTTAAAGAAGAAATAGAAATTTTAGACAAACTAATTAGAAGCAGCAGAATTGAAACAGCAATCATACCCTGCTGCCCAAAAAAAATCTCAGGACCAGATGGGTTCATAAGTGAATTCTATCAAATGAACTAATATCTATCCTACAAAGCCACCTTGAAAAAAAAGTAAGAGAATAGGAATACTACCAAATACATTTTATGAAGCCAACATCACAACAATACCATAATCAAAAAGACAAGACACAAAAGAAACTACAGACTAATTTCCCTAATGACTCAACAATGCGTCAGAGGATCATAGACCATGACTGAGTGGGGTTTGTGCCAGAGTCACAAGATTGACTCCATGTCTGATTGATGTAACTTCACATCAATAAAGAGAAAAATTAAAAGAATATGATTGTGTCATCAGATGCTGACAAAGCATTTGATAAAGTTCAACATCTATTTCTGATAAAACTCAGGATAAAAGGAACATCTTAACATCATAAAAACATATGGGACAAACCTATGCTCAACATTCTCCATGGTGAAAAACTGGAAAACCTTTCCAATAAGACCTAGAACAAGACAAGGATGGCCACTCTCACCACTGCTTTTCAATATAATACTGGAAGGCTTAGCCAAGCAAGAGAAAGACATAAGAAGAATCCAAATTGAGAAAGTAGAAATAAAACCACCACTATTTGTAGATGATATAATCTATAGAGAACCCTGAAAAGTTCATAAAAAAGCTAAAACCAGTTTCATACACTAGCATATTACAAAATCAATACACCAAAAAAGAAAATAAAAAGTAGCGTTCTTATATGCAAACACTCAGTCTGAAGGGGAAGAAAGAAAAGCCATTCACAGCTGTACCCCAAAACTATAAACACTTGGGGAAAAACATAACAAAGGATGTGGGAGACTTATTCAAGAAGAATTACAAGAGCACTATTAAAACAAATAGGAGACACAAATAAAAGGACATTCCCTGCTCACCAATTTGGAAGAATTAACATTATTAAAATGGTCAGTCTACTAAAAGAATCTACAGATTTAATGCAATTCCAATAAAAATCTCAATGGTGATCTTCAAATAAATGGAACAAATATTGCTGAAATTCATACAAAATCACAAAAAAGTTGGAATAATCATAGCTTGCCTGACTAAAAGGGGGAAAGATGGAGGTATTATATTCTCAGACTTCAAACTATACTCAAAATCAAAAAAAATAAAAACAGTATGGTATTGAAACAAAAAAAGATACACAGACCACCAGAATTAATCAGAAGCCAAGAAATAAAACTGCAAATATATGCTCAACTAATTTGTAACAGAGGAGCCAAGAATATACACTGGAACAAGGAAATCCTCTTCAACAAATGGTGCTGGGAAAACTGGACTGCCACATGCAATAGAATTGAATGAGACTGCTATCTCATACCATCCACAAATATCAACTCAAAATGGATAAAAGACTTGAATGTAAGACCTGGAACCACATTCAAAATACATACAGAATAAATACATGCAGAAGAAAACACTAGCAAAACACTGCAAGACATACTTCAGAACAACTTTCAGGACTGACCTCCAGAAGCAAGGAAAGCAAAGGAGAATATAAACAGGTATGACTGCACAAGAGAAAATATTTGCACACCATACATCTGATGAAGGGCTGATAGCTCTAAAGTTACACAAAACAAAAATTTAACAACCCAATCAAAATATGGGCAGAAGAACTAAAACAACACTTCTCCAAAGAAGAAATGTAAATGGCCAACAATCAGATTATAAAAGATCAACTTCATTATTATCAAAGAATGCAAATCAAAAGCACAATGAGATACCACCTCATTGGTGCAACTCATACTGCACTGGTGCAAACAGCCCATATTAAAAGACAACAACAACAACAAAAACCCAGCAAGTGTTGGTAAAGATGTTGAGATAAAGAAACTCCCTTACACTGCTGGTGGGCATGCCAGCCATCTTGGAAAACTGTGGAGGACCCTCAAACTACTAAAAATGGAACTACCTTTCGATCTAGCAATTCCACTTCTCAGAATCTACCCAAAGGAGACAAAAACACTAATTCAAAAGGAAACCTATACTCCTCTATTCATTGCAGTACTATTTACAATAGCCAGGTTAAGGAAACAACCTATAGACCCCATTACAGATGAACAGATTAAGAAGACGTTGTGCATTTGCACAATGAAATACTACCCAGTGATCAAAAAAGTTAAACTCATGCCGTGTGTGGCAACATGGAAAGAGTTGGAAGGGATAATGATACACAAAATAAACCCAAGGGAAAGATAGAATTATTGGATGGTTTCAGTATATGTTCAATAGAGATGGAACAAAAGGCTCAGGAGAAAAACAAAATTGCATGCTTGCGGGCTGACCATGCATCTGAGGTATAAGACACAGGAGGGCAAGGAAGGGGTTCAAAAATGGGAGAGAGCACCCTAAAAACAAGAGCCCAGGTCCTGATGGTTTTACAAATGAGTTCTACCAAACATTCAAAGAAGAACTAACACCGGTACTATTAAAACTCTTTCAAAAAATTGAGAAAGAAGGAAAGCTACCAAGTACCCTCTATGAAGCAAACATTACACTAATTCCAAAACCAAATAAAGATAGTGCAAAGAAAGAAAACTACAGACCAATCTCCCTAATGAACACAGATGCAAAAATTCTAAACAAAATCCTGGCAAACCGAATCCAACATTGCATAAAAAGGATCATCCATCATGACCAAGTGGGATTCATCCCAGGGGCACAGGGATGG
>PVHY01008106.1:0-63499 GCA_004024945.1 Uropsilus gracilis
GGACAGAGGGGGAATGGTCAGGGAGGGTGGGGGGGTGAATCCCGGTATTACAAAGATATGAAATGTATATATATATAAACTATTTGATTATAAAAAAAATTTTAAAAATAAAAAAAATTAAAAAATAAATAAATAAATAAATATACAGTTGTCAAAATGTCAAAACTTTTCTTCAAAAAAGTCAGAGTAACATATTCATCTATAGCACCAAGTTTAGAGACAAGCTTTTTATTCTAGACAGAAGTACCATGAGTTCGCTAGACACATTCTAATGTTTACCAATGGTCTTAATCAGCTGAGCTGTTAAAATTTCATACTGAATGATTTCAGTTAGGAATTTTCTTTATTTATCCTGTGACAGTCCAAAAGGCAGACAGAGACAGGAACCAAGAACAGATTCTAATGATGCATAGAGGCAGTCAGAGGTGGAAATGGAGAACCACCAAAGCCAGCCAAAGTATGAAAAGCAGTAGGAAGAACGGATATTCTGGGCTTAGTTCTCACTCTCAGGGAAGAACCTAGTGGGGAGTAACATTGTCCAGAACTTTAGAAGCACATCACCATGTTACCCCAGAAGTCTGAAGAATAAAAAAGTGAGGTTAGAAACTCTTAGGAGGGACTGCGATTTGAAGAACAAATAAATAATCCCACAAATTTTCACTGTAGTTGCTAACAAGAGGAAGGTTCTAAATTAAAGGAACCACTGGAGCAATCTGCAATTAAAAAAGGAAGTGTGTGCAAAAGTAAAAGGCAAATCATGTTGCCAATGACAAAGCTTTTGAAACTACCAGAAAGGCCTGCAGTGTGCTGAATTAGGTGAGACGCGTGGGAATAGTAAAGGTCATGGGAAGAACGTGTCTATTACATGTAACAAAGGAACCCACTGTCTCAGAAGCTCTGTAGAGCATTTAAGGTTCAAAGCATGACTGTGGTTTCCAGGGAGGCAAACACTCTGATCAACATGAACAGGGAATGGTAGTTCAAGAATATATGTGTTTTAAAGTCAACGTGAGCCTCTCAGCACTTATGTCACTTCAACTCTAAAGGAATTTGTCAAGATAATCTTCAAGTCAGTGTCAGTTATTTCAGAAGCATCATGGAAAATGGCAATGCTGATGATGTTAGAATGTTAATATTTAAATTATTCAAAGCAAAATTATTTAAATTACATGTTAGTTAAATATTCCCAGATTTCAAAAAAGGCAAACAAAATTTTCAGAAACAATGGTTTGGAAAATAAATCCCAATTCCTAACAAATTTCTATAATGAATACTTATGAACATTAAAAAAAAAATCGTAAAGGAAAGAAAAGGAAGGGGGGTAGTGGAAAGGAGGGAGGAATAAAGAAAGCCAAGTTAATGTCATCTCAACTATTTCAGCTTTGAAGAGGTTTTTGGGCAGTAGATCAGGAAACTGTAATTAGCACAGTCCATGAATTTCAAGTGAGCATATGATAGTCTCAGAAAAAAAATAAACTTCCATGAAAAAAATAATGAAACAGCACAGTTGGATGGTATGCCTGCCTGTAAGAGCACTCTGGCAGCTGTCTGAAAAGCAGTTCCTGCAGCTGATTAATGTATGAATCCCTTGGAGGAGGAGGCCCTTAGAAGGGTGGCATGCTGACACTGATAAACATTTTATCAATGACTTAGATTTAGACCTAAGAAAGACACTGGCGAGAGTACAAAGCCTAGATCATGAAAACCTCAGGACAAATGTCAGGATCAAGACCAAGTGGGCCAAAATCAGCAACATTAAACTTAACAAGGATAAATGAATATAGAATCCCTCACTTAGATGATATGAAATCCAGCTCTGCATTGGGAGAAAGACCTGACTTGGCAGTGGTTAAAAAAAAGAAAAAAGAAAAAGAAGTCAGAGATCAAATTAAAAGATCTGACAATTTAACTTGACCAAAAGTTCTGGAGCCAAAAATGTGATATGATTGTTTAAAAGAAAACTAATACAATACTAGTCTGCATGAATATTCAAAGAAATGCAATCTCTATAACATGGTAAGCTAGCATCTCCATGGTACCCTGTACTGGCCAGACCGCATCTGGAACACTGTGTTCGATTTGGGGTGTTCTCATTTTAAGACAGACAATAATCAACCAGCAGGGTAAGGCAGCCAGGAGAGAAAAACCTGGAAACTTAACATGACAAAAGAGTAAAAGAGCAAGGCTATGGCTGCTGGAAGAGAGAAAATTCAAAGAGTCAGTAAGCTTCAAATACAAATAATTAGAAGGTGAGCAAATAATTAGGTGAGCAGTCTGGAGGAGGAATTCACAGCGCAGTACCAAGGGACTCTTGCCAGGCTGGGAGGTTGTTTCAGGTGACCTCTAAGACCCCTTATTTCAAGACAATCACACTGAAATCTTTCACTAGGTATCAAGTTAACATATAAGGTTCTCTCCAAAAGGAGGAATAGCAAATTTTAGTTTGCTCACTCAAATTATTCTTTATTAAACAAACAAAACCCAACTTACTGCACAAGGGGTTAGGGTAAAAGATGTTAAATCAGGACACATTTAAAAACTTTAGTACTAGGTACATATGAACAATTCTGTTATAAAAAAAATTAGTGACATAGGAAAATATTCATCACATAAATGCTATGACTACTACTGTTCCTAGTGTTTAGCATGAAAATACTATGTGCACTAAGAAATCTGGAGATGAGAAGGAAAATATTATTAATGGTTGTCTTTGAACAATGAGATGAAGTATGACCTGTTTTCTTTGTACCTTCATGCATTTTCCAAATTTTACCACAGAAATAATTTTAGGAAAAAAGTTACAATCATCTACAAAGCCTTATTGAAAAATATACCACTTATTCTTTTACATTAATTCCACTTTCAGTAATTTACCTCAAGAACATAAGCACTATTTGCAAAAATTTTTGTTTGGAAGGGTGCTTATCAAATTATTTTTCATGTGAAAAATTTGGCAATAAGAAGAAACTGTTACGTAAAGGTGGGGCCTGATGACTGTCTGGGAACCAATAAAACTGCTGTTGAAGCATTTGAATGACAAGGAAAACAATTTAAGATTATTAAAGACAATATAGAAAAGTCTAAAAGATTTTATGTACAATGTGATTCTAATTTCATAGACGTGTGTGTACACACAACAAAAACAACCTGGAGGAGCAAGCTGAAAAAATGTTAATAGCATTTTAATACAGTAACTGGATACTTGCTCTATTTTATAATTATTTTTTCAGTAAAGACATAGTGTCTTTATAATTAGTTATAAATTATAGCTATGAAAGTTGCATAATTTTTTAAGTTTACATACTTGGTTGCTCCATCATCATATGTTCCCATTAAGACAATTGTTCCATCTTGTATGGACTTCAGAAACTCAATAAATGGGGCCACATCTGAAGAAAAAGAAAGGGGTGAGAGTTTTTTGAAAATGTAATCACCATGATTTCTAAATTTAAAACATAATATAAAGTGCTTGTCAATAATTTATAAGAGTAACCAAAATAGTGACATGTCTTATGTACAAGTTGATAAATTGTCCCTTAATATGAGCTCATTATCAACTTAAATTCTTCCTATGTATCTTCAGCATTGAAATTCCAGGAACTAAATAAAAAAATTTTGTCAAAGTCAAATTGAAGAATGACTTAAGAAACTTAGGAGCAGTGAGGTAGGAGAAAGGTTCATTTATTCCGAGTGTAGGCAGAATTATTTGAGTGAGTACTCTGCTGAAAAGAAGATGTAGTTTTTAATCTAATTCATAACAAAATTGTAATATAAAAATTTACCTAAGCCTAAATATGGATACACAAACCCACATACGTACATGCATACAAACTGATGTAATTGATCTTCTAGGTATATCAATTTACTATAAACTATGAGTACGATAGAAAGAATCAATAGAATCCAAACTAATGAATGCAAATCTTAGGCCTTACTTGCTTTCATCTAGCACAGTAAGACTTGCAGACTTCAAAATGAACCAGTGATTTACATACTGGTAACAATGAAGAGGTAGACCAATTACTACAAGTTCTTTACAGATATCTTCAGAACTGTAGTTTCCCTTTCAGTCCCAAGTCTAGAGAACTAGAAAGAACACTGTACATCTTTCCTTCTATCAAATATTCATCCACTTTAATAATAATCCTGATGATGATTCTAAGGTAGTAAAATCAGATGTAGAGAAATCAGTTTGGAATTCAGTCATTTGAACTTGAAGCTGCTATGCTCATTTCCAAATCACTTGTTCTTTTTTAATATTTCAGACAGAAATCTACAGGAACCCAAAGCTTTCGTTTTCCTGCAGAAAACAGAGTTCACGTTTCTTAAAATCTCAGTTTTTATATTATTGTTCTTAATTACATACCATGATTTCCTAAAAATACAATGTAGATACAGTGTGACTGATCTTATGAACATAGTTGGACATTTGCTGAAGAGAAAAGAGAAGCAAAATGAACACAAAAATAGTTACATTTTCTCACTAATGAGTTAACAGTTACCGAGGTGATTAAGAAGTCAGTGGTCTCAACACTTATGTTATTTACACTTACCTCCTCCCCACATGTCAAAATATTTAGTGTCTAATACTTCTCCTGTTTTTCCTAAAAGAGAATGAATTCTTATCAAATTGTGCAACTGAAATACATTTCATACTATATAGACAAGGGATCTTATGTGACGATTAATATAAATTCATCAAAAAAAAAAAGACAGTTAAGTCTGAAATATAAACATCTGAAATATATTTCTAAAGGGGAATTTCAGGATAGGCCTTTCATACTAAACTTCTAAGTGAAAGAGCAGCAAACAAGTTCATCACGGACCACAGACCCTTGCAATTCAAAGCTAGTTATGTTTTTACCCTAGGTGTTACTATCTCCTTTTATTGAAAAACTATCCAAATATGTAAACCTCTTGTAACAAATACATCTGATGCTCTTTTCTATCATTCCAGACATGTTTTCAATATTATTTTCCTCTTAGCTTTCCCCCATCAACCAGACAAATAGGCATAGAAACATTTTATATAACAAGATGAAAAAAGCAGAAACACAAAAATGTATCTTCTGTTGGGAAAGAAACTATCTCCACACTATCAGCTGGGTAACAGTGGTTGTAGGTTCTAACCACCCCTCATAGCTTTACAGGGTGGGTCATGTGCCAGAAAGAGAAGGTTATCTGCAGTTAGACCTCACTTTGTGGGTTTATACCTCAGATATGACTTTGCAAGAATATCTCCAAGATGCTCAGGATTCAGTGAACTTTACAACACAAGCAAATTTATCCGAAGGATGTGGACAATACTGAGATACTAAAACTAATTCTTGCCATTCAATCATCCATCACTCGGTCATTCTCTGTTCACTCATGGACAATGATCTAGCTTCATATTAATGTCAGAATTCCAAAATTTGCAGTTAGAATTCACCATGTAATGCTAGATTACTTTTTCCGGGCAATCTCATGGGAAGCTCTCCACACACTGCACATCAAGCTGGAGGCTTCCAAGAAAGTGTGCTGTAAAAACATAGATGCCAAGTCTCCATCTCAGCCTTTGGGAAAGAGGTGGGGTGGGAGCAGAGCCTTCGTGTGAAAGAGCTGTGCTTTGTGACTCCATCTCCTGATATTTGAGTGTGTTCGATTTTATGCATAAGTTAAAGCAGTTGCTCTTACCATTTACCAATGCAACATTGATCCCTCTTCCAACATTATTCTTAACGCCACTCATTAAACTGAAGGGGAAAAAGTTAAGACAAATTTAGTATCAGTTGTAAATTAAAGCAGACCAAAGAAATAAAGTCAGGCACAAAAGAAAGTTGGGAATATTTTATATATGTATACAACTGCTGGCACAGCAGCAAAGATGAAAAGGATTTTACTTAATCAGAGAAGACAGTCTAATAGAGAATAATCTTAAAGCCATATCCTTACCTAAAATCTCACAGAGACAGACATTAAAAAGCACTGAAGCTGAAATACTAGACTTGCTACTCTGCCTCAAACTACGAAATACTATTTTAGAAAATCCTTAAAACACGCAGCCATTGAGCAAATATTCTATACCATCTTCATGGGAGTCAACAATCATGTCTTTTCTACTTCCTTCAAAATGATACAGGAGTGAGATGTTACCCAAATATGTGAAAGCAAGAAGAATTTCACCTAATGATGAACACTCTCTTAGTGACTATCAATGTAAAATTCTCTGTCCCCAGAAGAAAATTGTATTTGCACAATCCCTGCATCTAATTATGCACAGTCATACAGTCTGATCTGGGGTGCTCAGCGTGCACTGGCAGTTCACAGGGCACAACAGAACGATGATACTGTAAAATGGACACTGCAAGTGAAATACCTGCCTTCATTTTAGGCTGCTGAGTCAGAATTATGAAAGTAAAATCATAGATATCTTTAATTAAAAAAACTCAAGATAATAGTAATACTGTCAGGGATGTGCTGCTTGATGATTGACAACTAGTCTGAGGTTAGCAGGGGGGAAATAGGCCATCTATGACCCTCCCCTCACATCCCTGTATGGATACATCTAAATATACACACAATACATACATCCATTTATTACCGACTTTACCAGTCTAAAGAATATGTAGCACACAAACTCACAAATAATACAACCAAAAGCCCTTTACTATAAATTCAGTGGAGCCAAGTGCTTCTCAAACATTGTGCTTATCAATTTTCACAGAATTCACAAATAGGGAACTCCCAGCTCCAAGTGATGAATGAAGATAGTTCTAGCAGAAGTGGTGAATGGTATTTCACTTAAATAGTCAGGGAATAGTAAAGAAAAACTGACATAATTAAGACATGCTGTCAGTGATGTGACATTTTTGTTAAATCATCTAAGTCTTCAAAGAGTGGAAGATAATTTCCCCGATTTCCTGTGCCATTCAAAACAGGTACAGGCATGACCTCATTTTAAACTTAATCTGCATAATTATTGCTTTCTCCCTCACTTTCTTAAGTCTAGCTTTGAGTTGGCATAGAGCTTTTTTTTATGTGTGTGCAAGACTACTTCTGAGACATGGGTCGTTAGAGAACCAAACAAATCTTCCCCAAAGAGGAGGCATGTTTCAAAAGGCCTTTGCTCTCCTTTTTCCATAAAAGTACTACACCCATGAACTCCATCGGTGACACCAAGAAGTAATTGTCACATGAGATAAATGTTTCAGTGCCCAGGTGGAGACACTAACTTTGAGATGACCCAGGGCAAAGAAATGAAGGCAATAAAGCACTATGACAGAGGCTTCCCACAAGAGGGCAGCAGCTTATCAACCTTTAAAAACTAGAATTTGAATGGGGAAGTCTGTACCTAGCAAATGACAAGCCACTGAAGACATTAAATGTAAAAAATTGAAATAGTTTCTCTCATCTTTTGTGTATCTAAGGTTTTCCCCACCACCACGCCACATCTCCTGGCAAAAATCTAAACAAAATGATTGTGTAAAGTATAGATATATTCTACATCCTTAACTACATACAGTTTGTTTCAGATACTATACCTACTTTATATTCTAGCTACCACTTCTTAAAATGATTAGAACAGAGTTAAACAAAGCACAGCTCACTGGCCCAATTTACCCAACTGGCTATTTTTTTATTTTATTTATTTATTTTTGTTTTACTACTCCTAATGAGCTTAGGATGATTTTCACATTTTTAAAATAGTTACACAGTACCATAGTAGCATTGATTTTAACCTCTTGGCCCTTAGAGCCAAAAAATACTAGTTGGATCCTCAATATAAAGCAAAAACCCCTCAAAATAGTCTTCCATCTATTCCTGTATTAAACATTAAGATGAAACACTTCAACCTCACCTCACACACCCTCCCAGTAATTCATCCCACCTTGCTGCTCTACACCACATATGATGACATGATTAATAATTCCTTATTTGCATTTACTTTTAAATACCTGTCACCCCCACTAGAAATAGTTCCAGGAGAACAAAGACTAGGCTCAATAAATATTACTTAAGTTCGTGAGCAAACGGTACTAAGAAAATTCAGACTTTTTAAATGTCTTTTTAGAAAAACTTTCCATATAGAAATAAAATGTACTGGAAAAAGTCCTTGACTATGAATTGGTCCCAGCAGTTTCTTCACTGGTGATACTAATTATTTGGTCCTTGTTTGGGGACTAGTTTCATGATCTGAGAACTCTATAAAATCCCATCAATTATTTAATCTCTCATGGGGATGGTTCCTGAAATGAGAATGGAGAGGCAGCCTGCTTCAACTTTACAGCTAAAGAAACTGAGATACAAATTCTAAGTTCTACATGATATACGTACTGAGCTAAAGCCAAATTCTCTGGCTCTGAGCCCTGTGTTTACCTCACCAGACAACCCTGCCTACCTACTCTCTTCATTTCTGTTTGACTATATAATCTGGCAAGGAAAAACAAGCTGGGAGAGTTTGAGCTCTTCTTCTTTGTATTAGAAACAAATGCTTTGAGGGGACAGAAGAGGTCTCCAAAGATAATACACTGTGGACCAGCCATTCTGAGAGCACTTTCTTGCCATTACAATCAAATATGGAGCCTCTTTAGCCAAACAAGGTGAAAAGGGGGAAAGGAGCAGTTTTAAGTCAACAGGGGAACACTAATGTGAAACCTACAAGCTATTAAAATCCAAGTATTTTATCATATAATTTAGTAAAACAGGACTACTTTAACAAGAACTCAGAAGGCCGGGCACGGTGGCTCGTGCCTATAAGCTTCAGCCTATGAAGCGGCTGGAGCTAGTGATCGCGGTTCGAGTCCCGCCTGGGGCCCGTAGCAAGACCTAGTTCCAAAAAAATAGCTGGGCGTGGTGGCATGCGCCTATAATCCCAGCTACCTGGGAAGCTGAGGTTGGGGATTGCTTGAGACTGTGGTACCCCGGGCAACGAGAGCCTGTGGTTCCACAGGCAAAAACAGCGAGACCTAGTCTCAAAAGAAAAAAAGAAAAAACTCAGAAGATATTGGATTAGTAATGGATTATCACTAGTGAAAAAGAAAAGGAAATGAGCGGGGACATTAAGGAATACCTCAAACAAGCCTCTCATTTTACAAGAAAGGTGTTACATTGACAGGACTGAAAAGGGGAGGAATGGGATCATTTAAGATCTTCCACAGCAAAAAGACACAAAATGCTGGGAGACACAGTCTAATTGCCCCCATTCTGTAAAACTGCCTTGCTTTTTATGTCTCATAGTTAATGAAACGTATTACTTTGCATAAGGTTAAATAAGCTCACATCTCTAATTTTCTGCAAAGAGTCAAATCAGAAACAACCAAATAGAGTTCAATTGGGCAGCACACACACTAAAGTTGGAAGGATACAGAAAGGATCAGCATCAGCCTTGCATAAAGATGACATGGAAACGCACAAAGTCATCCATATTTAAATGAATGAATAAATAGCAACAAAGTAAAAATAGGGTTTCCAATGTCAGAGGCAGAAATTTCAAATCACAAGTGGTGGTGGGCAATGAGGTAGTAGACTGACCAACCTAGAAACTATACTTTGCACAAGCATCAACACAGGCAAATTATCCTACTTGGTAGCAAAATTCTGTGTCACAGCAGACTTGAGGTGGTATTAATGAATTACTTCACACTTCCACAAGCAGCCTTGAAACACCAAGATTGAAAGCTATTGGTTTATAAGAGAATGTTAAATGCCTGGGGCAGTGCTATCGATGAGGGCTTTGTGCAGTGATGGAAATGTTTATCCACACTGTTCAGTTCAATAGGCGCAGACTGAGCACTTGCAATGTGGCCAGTGTGACTGAGAAACTAAACTTTTGAATTAATGTAAATAAATTAAGTTTCCCCCTATAATTTAATTCGACATTAAGTAACATGCTTATATTGCTACCACCTGGGTCAGTGCAGAGTGAGAATTCACTCAGCACACCCCTCAATCTCTACATGAAGCCAGCTGGATAAATTCTGTGTTCTTATGTCCCTCATTGACTAAAATCAGTATGATTTTAAGGCCTTTAAAACTCCTTAAATGAGGAAAAAATTATACAGTTATAAGTGAAATCACTTTTTTTTTTTTTTAGAGAAAGCATAACCAATACATTTTCAAAGGACTCCTGAAACTCCGGGTCAATTTACTATCATTTAATAACAATCCCAATACTTCTAAGTTGACAAATACTTACACGTTGTCTTCCAGGCAGATTTTGGGCCCCACCACATTGGCGGCTCCACTTGCCATTTTAAAGGCAAAATGCTTCTCAGGACAAGCTTTTGAAATCCCACATTTGTATCTGGGAAGCTTTGTAGCTTAGGGGAAGAAAAAAGATTTTTAAGAAAACAATGTCAAGAGACTATATAATCAGTCTGTTTCATATCTCAAATCACAAAGGTCATCATGTAAAACAACAACATACACATATCTTAAGATATGTGCTATGACTGCTTCCCCCCAGAGGATTTCAAAGAACCTCAAACAGCACCAAACTCAACCTCTTTGGAAAGAAGCTAATAACTGACATAACTGACAAGCTAATAACTCAAGTAATATGATTTTGATGGCAGTAACATTTTATCAAATTACTTTGTATGTTTGTTTTTAAAATTCAGGCTGTAGGATGTTTGGTACTGTTATTTTGAATTTCTAGTCCATATATCCATAACAAACAGATACCCCAGGCCCAGTTAAAAAGTCCAATGCATCATTCAGTAACTGCTTGTATACAAGTTCTAAGTAGGAATTTTCTTCCTTTCGCATACTTTCGGTACTTATAATACTGAAGCTAAAAAAAAAAAAAAAAAAAAAAAAAACTAATGAAATAAAATATCCATTATGAGTAAGTAACAAGAATACTGGGCTATCCAATCAAATCACAACCTTTTAACTTTAAAGAGCAACTTTTAAATCAGTTTTGCTAGGTTGGAACTTTCTCCATTCTTAAGTACAAGTTCTCATAATCCTAAAATAGAACAGAAAAAAACCACCATCCGCAAGATATTGAGATATAATACTCACGAAGTGCAGCTGTGTCCAATGAAGACCTTGCTAAGGAAAAAAAAGTTATATTTGTTAGAAAGAATAAGGCTATTGGCAAGTATCACTATTGAACATATTTAGAGCTAAAAGGCCTATTTTTAAAAAAGTGCTGGAATAATTGCTCAGTATACTATAAATAACACATGGACATCGCTTTAGAGAAATGTTTCACTATAAATAATTAGGCAGAGGACTTATGGAGGGTTATTGACAGAATGTTTTATTTTCACTTTTACTTTTTTTTAGTTACTACAAACTTAAGTTCTAATTAAAAATTTACAAACTTTCCCCTACATGACTTTATATACTTGGTGAACATGAGGGTATTTAACAGTTGTTACTGCTGGATGGTGTTTTGTAATCATGTAGATAAAACCATGAAGAATCAACCCATCTTAGTAGTGAGGCTGAGATTTTGGTACATGGTGGCAGATCAAGAGGGACAGTGGTGGTAGAGAGCTTTTATATCTTTGAAACAGAAATGCATTGGTATAACAGAAAAAAGATAAGGTCTTGATTTAGTTTTATAAGTCATTAGTTGAAGGGAATTAGAGTCTTCTGACCAACTCTTAACTTGAATGCAACAGATCTCTACTTGGCCATCTTATATTCAGAGCTTTTAAAAAGTATTAACATCTGGTTCCACCCCAAGAGATTACAATTCCAATCACCAATAGTTTTGTGAATAGCCATTTCCTGATTTGGCTAAAAGCATGCAATGTCTGCAAATGTTTGCCAGCTGTTTGACTATAAATAGTTACTTTAAGTTCTGTACTATTGTGGATAATTGCAAAGTTCCTGTAAGTCCAGTACTCAAACTGAAGAACAGAAAGTTAAAGCTGAAAAAGGCTATGTAAATGTTTTAAAAGAGGAAAGTGGCCAAGTTTGTGAAGCCTCATTAACACAATAGGACATTCAGCAGATACTGCTCCTGACATCACAAAGGCAATGCTGGAACATGGAGAAAGTTAAATACATGGGGTAATGTCAAAAGCAAACTTTATACAACTCTATGTTTGCTCTAAAAATATTTGAGGATCAGGACGAAGATTTAATAATAAAAATTATTCTTCTACTCCACATAAAAGTTCTAATTCTCAATTACCTACACTCATTTTCTATTAATCAGTATTTACAATCTACAAGGTCAAGCACAAAGATATTTACGATCCTCAGGAGTCATTCTCTTAGGTGAATGGACACAAGAAAAAGAGTAAAAGATATTCTATCATGTAAGGCTCAACAAATCCAGTACCAATTTGAAATGTAAGTTCCATGCATTAAAATAAATCATTCAGAAAAAAGAGCAATACATTTCAATAGGGAAAGGGGAAGCTCAATTTCTCTAAAGGAGAAAAATTTATGCAATTTTCCAAAAATGAGAAGGGTTAACAGCTAGAGAGATGAAGATGTGCAGGTTAAGAAATCAGCATGATCAAAGGCTGAACTACAAAAGGACAGAACAGGGTTTGTGTGGGGACATTGAAGGGGGAAGAAGTTACGAAAGTCTCAGTGGAGGCTCTGACTGCCATCCACAGTAAGATCAGATTTCATTCTCCTGCCATCCAAAGCGCTCAAGTTCATGAGTTTTAAGAGGATCACTAGCCATGGAGAGATCAGCAGCAAAGAGCAAATGTGTAAAACAGCTCCCATCCCTGTGATGTTTACAAAAACTGTGCAGATTAGAGTGGAAGATTCAAGTAAGAGAAGGCAGAAGGGCTGCCTATCTCTCCATGAGCAGTGGGCCATTTCCTAAACAATTTCCCCAAGGTTCCTCCTCTTTGGTCTGTTCAGTCACTTCTAATTGATTCATCATCCACGGAATCTCTGCTTAAAGAAACACTACAAGAAATCAGATGCTAGAAGAAAATAAGGATAATGGGGAACATAGAAAAGAGAAAGAAGAGAGAAAGAAGAGATCAAAGACTACTTAAAGAGATTAAAGTTGAGAACTTCTAAAACCTAAGGAAACAACAAACTACAGATATTCCCAAAAGCTGTCAAAAATACCCACATTTTTAAATCCACAACTTGGATTACAAAACCAGATTAATATCTTAACCCAACAGACAAAATATTGATTTCAAATTGTTTAAAGACCTTGGGGGGGGGGGAAGAGAAGAAAACAACAGATCCTCACTCTGGACTTTTATTATAAGGAAGTCTTTTCTAATTGCTTTGGTCGGAGAGGCTCCATCTTCATCAGACCATCCCTGTTACTAAGATATGCTTATGTCAGCTAAATTACTCAGTTTCCCTAGTTTCCAAAAGGCTAGACATTAAAATTTCCAAACAACTGCAATTCAAAGGTATGAACAGTTAGGAACATAAGCCTTGAACAACTTTTGACAGTAAACCGCAAGTCAGCTAGAGAAAGATGCTGATATACTGTGGACCCCCAAACTTCCACCACAGCTCAGCAGGAAGTAGCTCAGAAGACAGGTCTCTTGCTCACTGTCTTGCAGAAATGAGCTGCAGGTTCCAGAAAGTGGTGGAAACCATCAATGGCCTCGGAACCCTACGTCCCTCCTCCCTGTCCTCTCTGTCCCTGCTCCTGTTTATCTTTTCTAGAAAACAAAACCAGGAGACCAGGCAAAAAGCAGCTAAAAGCAAGATGGAGGCAGAAGAAAATGATTAAGCCACAGACTCTTCACTGTAGTAAAACATGAGTGCCCGCACCAGCACCAGGTCAGATCCACTCAAGACCAAATTTGGAAGAAAAGGGGGTGGGAGTGTGACTGCGGCTCCTGGGGAAACCTGCCTGTTTCTCTGAAATTCTGCTGACAGGATCATTTTTTCTCTCCTCATCTTTAGTACCACCTTACTGTTTCCTCCCCAGTTTGGAGAGATGGCCTTTGTGACAGTAGCCCACCCTGTCCTCAGGTTGCTGGCCCCTGATTAAACCTGATTTCCTTCCAACAACTCTTGCCTATGGAATTTTGGCTTAAGAGTGGCAGACAGCCAGATCCCACAAAATCCATAAACAGTTTCACAGTCTCACTTTTAGGAGCTATTTTTTTTTTTTAATACCTTAAACAATGCTAAAAAAAAAAAAAAAAAGTTTATTTAAACATTCATAATGTTAGCTTATTTTATTAACTTAAGAATTCTGTTGAAAACAATTGTGGTAGCTTACAATGACATGTTTATAATTTGGCAGCATTAAATAAATGGATAAAAAGAAAACAAGGGTAGGAAAGCAGACCGACTTTGTGGGGCTGGGATTAAAATGCATTTCCATAACTGCCACTCACTTGCTAATTGAGAGCTAGATTTGGTTCCAAGTTTTCCAACAGGCAACTCAAATAGAGAAGTTAAGCTTAGGTGTGATAATTTCTAGAACGTGTATTTATAACATATGATTCATGTTCCTAAAGTGCATAAAATAGATCCCATTAAATATGGTCAAATGTTGAAGAGAAGATTCATGCTTTATACTGAACTCTAAGATGTCCTATTATGTCCTGTAAGAATATTCTAATGAATCACCCTTACCAGTGTAATTACATTTTCTTTTCTAGACCAACTAACAGCAGAATGACTCAAAGATGATAACTAAAAATTTAAAGACAACCACATAAAATAAGATTTAAGAAAGGAACAAGGTTAAAACTTACCAAATAGATTTCCTAAACTTGCATCCATTTTTATTTCAAATACTTGAGATATAACATAAAATGTCAGTAGAAATACTGCCACTGCTACCACCAACTTCGCAGCACCTGAAGAGAAATAATTCTGCATGAGCTTACAATCCCAACAGATTCAATTACTGTGTATATCTATAAAATTGTTTATGAAGAAACTTCTTAATCCTAGTAAATTTGCTTTTATCTACTCAATCTTAAGTTTGCTTGAATTACAACAAAAATAATGCCACAGTCCATCAAGATAAGAGATTTTCCTGATCAAAGATCTATCAGATTGGCCAGCAGTTTAGACACAGAATGGCTGAAGTCATCTGTCTGATTTTACATGTAAAAATATGACCAGCTCTCAATCGTTGATGAACTACACAAAAGTACCATGGCTGATAGAACACTACCACCAAAGCTTGATGTGATTCACTCTTAATCCTTTGCAAACATAAAGAGCAATACTGTGCAAAGATAATACAAAAAACACAGGACCGTGTGGAGATAGGAAAGCAGCAGACCAGGAAGGAAGTTCTCAAGTGAAAGGTGACAGATTTGTTGTTCTATCAGAAATCAATAGAGTTCTGAAGTTACCAAGTCTCCCCATTACAGTAAACAATCACTGCTCCTCATACTATAAACCTAGTTTACACAGGGCCTCTCCCGCTGGAAGCCTGAATTGGGTGCCTCTCAGATATGTTTCATAGGATGGTTCTATTAAGCTCTGTGAACACAGACTCTTGTACCTTCATAGGATTAAACCACTCTCCTTCCACCCCCTCCCTCCCTTCCTTCCTTTGAGACTAGGTCTCGCTGTGTTGCCCAGGGTTGTCTCAAACCCAGGGTTGTCTCAAACGGTGGACTTAAGTGATTCCCCCAGGTAACTGGGATTGCAGGCACATGCCACCATGCCCGGCAGATTAACCATTTTTGAGTGCCTTACAAACAACACTGCTGGCTATCAACTACTTAACTATTTAATGTCTTCACTTGACCTTTTTCTCCAAAGTTAAGCAAATCTAGAGATGGAAAAAGTGCCAAATGGAAGCTGACAGACTGGAAAGAAACATATTCCTCTTGATATCTCCTTAGGATATTCAGGAACAATGCTATTTGTAAAACCTCTTCCCCTATCATAATGGAAGTTTAATTTGCTGATCTAAAGGCAGTAGATGGGACAAGCAGTTATCTCAGTGATGTTAAGGAAACAACTGTCCAAGATCACAGTCAGCGAAAGCATGGGGAGGGAATCCAAGAATCCTGACACAGCCCAGTACCTGATGAGCAAACCACTCCAGCACCAGATGACACACACTCTGGAAAAACTGCCCATGCCCAACTTACTGGCTAAGACTAAAAAAAAAAGCACTACACTTCTTCCATTTCATAAGCCCCCAAAGACTACGCCCACATCTTTAGAGGGCAAGGGAGGGAAAGGCTGATACTGTAAAAAGCAGTTGTTGCCCGGAGCTTCTCTTTTAATCTTTTTTTTTTTAATATTTAGAGGTTTTATTTTTTTTATTGATTACATATATATCATTGTATACCCCGAGGTTCTCCCACCACCATGTCACCATGAACTGTCTCTATTCAGAAATGAGGTGGCAATGAGGAAGCATAATTACTAATCAAGCCCCATCCTCCACCTAATTTACTATCCCCACTTTAAAGTGCCTGTTTGCAAAAGCTACAAGTTGCCCACATTTTTCATGCACAAGATCTTCTATTAGGCTATGAGCTCTCTGCCACATGGTATCATGAGGGGTGGTGCACATACATACACCATTTACTGAGTGCTCACCGCAGAGTAAAGGCTTTATAAGCACCACTCCCATTTTTAAAGCTTTTCAAGACAGTCTTTCATTTTATAAATAAGGAAAAGAAGGTTAAGAATTTAGATGACTGGCTTACGGTCATGTAACTAGTCCATGGCAAGTATTAAACTAAGACCTAGTCATTCATGCTGGACCATCAGAGGAACTAGGAGGAAACCAAAGCTATAAGGGAGAAAAAAGTCAGAGGTGGTGAAACTAATTGAAACAGCAAAGGTCCTAAGAGGAGCAGAAAGGCAAAGACTGTTAACAGCACCCATCATGGCAGCATTCTGGGACTTGTGTTAGAGAGGGTGTCCTCTAGAGCTGGCCTGTGTCCGGAACCACCATCTATTTCTGGACTTGGAAGGGTTTACTCATCTCAAAATCTGGTTCCTGTTCTTAGCTTTCCATGAGATTCTCTCATTCTTCTCGCCATGGACTAAACGAATCTGAGAGCATCCCTATTGTTCACAAAACCCATATACTTAAATATTAGAACTTCACTGCAAGAATAAGGCTATTTTAAGGTAATCAGTATACCTGTATGTGTATATATACATATACACACATGTATGTATTTTAATTAGAAGTAATTAATTATGTAAAAAGCAATAAACTAAGTTAATCTTCCTTTTTCATTCATTAAGAGCAGTCCCTCAAGACCTATACTAGGAAGAGTGCCAAACACAAAATAAGTTCGGAGTGAATAATTACCTAACAATTAACCTTAGTATTAATTGACAGAATCTGAGAAAGGGACTAGATGATGTTAATTTCAACTAAAATGAAAGAAGAATTATTTGAGAAAAAAAACTTGTTCTGATTATTTCAAATCACTAAAAATAATATACTTTTACAATCATACAGATGTGATATAAAGAATCAATTCTGTTATATTCAAAGATCATTAAAAATTAAAGAACCAGCTAGCATTCTTTTAAGGTAGAAATAAGTTCTTGACTTCTGGGAGTATTTTCCTTCAATACTTGTATAGCTACTGAAAATAAGGATGCTTTGTAATTTCATGACCAAGGGAGCCAGATTTTCAAGTATCTATGAAAGCATTGTGAACGACCCTCAGTGATCAGTGTTTAATAGTCAAGTTCAGTCACCTGTATCTGATTCCATATAATCATGACTGAAGCATGAAGATGCTTCTTTACCCACCTTGATTTCTGATACTTCTTCAGGTAGGAAAACCGTTTCCATGCAAGTGAGAACATGATAATCACTTTTTTTTTTTGAGAAATATAAACTTTCTTTTGTGTTGGGCACACTTCATAGAAATATCTTTTTTTTTCTTTTTTTGCTTTATTTGTTTTTAAATAATTTTAAATTATTTAAAAATAATTTCCAGCTTGTCCCCATTCTCCCCTTGTGCAGTTTCCTTTGGTTGACCATATATTAGTGAAACCATTTGGTTTCTGTCCCTTTCTATCTGACTCGTTTCTGCTAGAATGATTTCTTCTAGGTACATCCAGGTTTCCATAAATTCATCAAATTTGTCATTTTTAATTCTGATTTCTTGGCTGAGCTTGAGCAGAACAGGGGGTAGGGGAACATACTTAGTTTTACTACAGAGGTAGGAAAAGCATCTCAGCCCCTCCAGTTATTTCTGGATCTGTCTTTTTATGATGCTTGGAGACCCCTTAATACTATGAATAGCAAATGGTACTTTCCAGTTCTTTCAATATGCTGCCCATTATGGTGTCTTTACATGAATCCTCACACAGACTGAATTTGAACTAGCAAGTACAGTCACTTAGGCAAACAAACATTTAATTGAACCCTTCACATACAATAGTTTTATTTAAGTACACAGAAAGACTAAAGCTTTTAAACTTTACAATTCACTGTTCAACCTGGAATGTTAGCAAACAAAAATCAGCCTCCTAGCTTTACCAAAATCATTATTATAAACAAATTATTGTTTAAAGGAAATATATTTATGTATATATACACACCAAATTAGGCAAACAAGTTTAATACATAAGAATAGAAACAAGAAAACTCTAATGAATTATCTGGCATAATGTCAACCAAAGTCTATACAAACCAACTTATTCAATATTTACTCAATATTCAATTTGTGATCTGCCAATTACATAAAAAAGTGAAATGACAAAAGATGATTCGCTTTGTTCTACTTCAGCTTACAGTCAATATTGAAAAAGACTATTTCCCTTCTCCTTTAGTCATTACCCACAATCAGGTTCTACATACAGAAAACAGCATCTTACCTGCCACTCTCATGTTTGGTTTTTCAGTCTATGGCACTTTTCATTAAAGAAGCTCCTAAAAACAAAAGGAAAAGTGAACATCATTAGGTAGATAACAAGTGGGTCATCCCCATGTTGATTTTGATTTGGTCTGTCATATTAAACAAATTAAATAAATGCCAGATTTCCAACAGGAATGAGAAATTTCTTATCTTTGGGTCTGGTTCCTTCCAATGGACCATGAAAGTGCCTGAGAGAAAAGGTTGTGTTTTATAACACAAAGTCCCCATTCTCTAACTGTACAAAGGTGAGCAGAACACAATGGCTTATTATTCTCAGTGATTATACAAATCTGTAAGGAACTCTGGATAGCTAGCACCAATCTTCAGTCTACAGCTCAGGTCCAAAGAGGTCAAGCTGACTCGCCAGTCATGGAACAGATGACGTGTAAAAAGGGATAAGGACTCTGGTTCAGGTCCCAGAGTTCACTACAGTATA
Organism: Uropsilus gracilis; assembly: GCA_004024945.1. Taxonomy (NCBI): domain Eukaryota; kingdom Metazoa; phylum Chordata; class Mammalia; order Eulipotyphla; family Talpidae; genus Uropsilus; species Uropsilus gracilis. The sequence continues at coordinate 19,195 of PVHY01008106.1, forward strand.
GACAGCACTGCATTTCAGGGCTACCCAACTCAGGCAAGACTAGGATAAGAGCTCTGGCAAAAGTTGATTTGAATATCAGGGTCCTCTTCCTCCTCAGGTTTTCAAGTTTGAAAAAGAGTATGTACAAAAGCTTGGAAGTGCCCTTTTAAATATTCCAGCCATTATCATTATTAGCAGGACATGTTATATACATCAAATGAAGAAACTATTCTTTACTACTATTCTAAAGCAACAAAAACAGAGGCTAGAAAAAAATTCTATTTTTGTGTACGTTTCCCTCCTAAGAAATAACTTAAGATAGGTGAAATTTCAAAAAGAAAGTGAAGAAGAAAGTTAATGAGTTTGACAGGAAGGTGGTGTGTACGCTTGGCTGAGCAGCCTCCACAGCTGTCACAAATATATATAGGAGTGGAAGGAAATTCTGGTTATTGAATCACATTAATGAAAAATATACATGTGTTTATTTTAGACTGTACTCAATTTGACAATTCAATGATCAAGTTTAGTCCAGTAACTTATAGAATACTTCAAATAAAAAGTCTGGACACCCCTGAAGGTCACTGGAAGAAGTAAGATGTCCAGTTTTATATAATTCACCAATAAAAAATACAGGGGCTGGTCTGGGGGGGTGGGTTAGGGAGGGGTGTCACTCTAAGGTTATGCTAACCACCTTTCTTCTGCCCAGTCTACCAGGAAGAAAAAAGCAGCAAGACTTAAAGGAATATGAATTGAGCATTATTGTTTCCTTTTCCTTTGTTAGTTATCTGAATACTTTCCAGATAATAAGAAAAGTCAACATGGCATGCCTTTGCCAAGGCTAGGAAAACACTGAAAGGAAACAAATCCTATAGTATCTCACAAGTTATCCCAGAGAAGCAGGAAAAAAATCCCTGGCTTGTCAAACGAATACATCTAATTGGTTATAAATCCTCTTTTGACTTCTAGCAAAATCGAATATTACATTCACAACACACATGCCTTTCTTCCCTCACTCTAACCTGACCACGGCTTTGGAAAATTTCTTTGGAAGTATAATAAGTTATGGGCAGTTCATGTTAATCTGCCGAGGAAGCCACACCTGTAAGATTACAGTTCCTGCTTCCTCTACCTGACAACTGCTCATACTTCCCAGAATGTTTGCTTCTAGACTTATCACAAGCAAGACTACAAGGTAGCAATGAGACTTGTCTAGGGACATACAAATATTTTCCATTAAAATTTCTCCAGGAGTAATACTAAGTAGAAATCTATAATTTAAAGTTTCATCAAATCGCAGTCATAGTATCTTTAATTCATTTGCTTAAGAGGCACAGTAACAATGCAGAGTATAAATCAGCATCAGGAAAGTACTGAGTACACAAAACAGCAAATCCTGAAGCGTATGTTCTCAATGTGCTGATTCCAAATCAGCCCTGACTTATCTTCTTAGGAAGGAAGGTGAAAGGAAAGAAAGCCTTTATATATAATTATCTCAGGGGATGAAAGCGAAAATGTAATGGCACCTGGTAAAAATCTCAGGCCTCCAACAATCAAGTGTGGACAGAAGAAATGCAGAGCAAAGGAATGTCATGGGAAAAGGGTAATAAGAAAGGCCTCTGCAAGAAATTCAGAGGCAAGAGATGAAAAAAACTCTAATTTTTCTGACACATTCAACTTGAAGTAGTTATACAGAAATTAGAACCATTCACCAAAACCAGAATCTTGATGGTGCAGGGAGACTATGTTTGAGGTGGGTTAAAACCAAAAAAAACCCTGACAATATACACATTTGCCAAAAACTGTAGGATAAACGCAAGCTTCAAGTTTCAGTGTTTCTGAAGAGCATTCTCCTCTGAGCCTTCCTAAGTGGCCACTAGGTGCTCACATGTCAATGAAACATTATATTGAATGATGTTAATTACGTATGTGAACCAGACCAAAGATCGAGCCTAAATCAGAATCTCAAAGTGACATTCTGGATTTCCTCAAATGTTGTAATTTTAAACTTTTCTTTAGCCCAAGTAACTACTTTGAACTAATTTTGTAAAGTTTGATTTAAAAAAAAATCAGGTCTGAATAAGCAGGCATCATCCTAAATCAACGTCAGAACCAACCCATTAAAAATACAGTCAAGTGATAATTTTGCTCTTTCCTGGAGAAGTAGACTGGAGTGACATCAGGCCAATTACAAGCACACTACTACTCTGTATCAACAAAGCAAGTCACAAACCCAACTATCTAACAGGAGGATGAGCCCTCACTAGTTAACATAAACTAGCTAATAATGCATACAGTGATGCATTTCATCTTCTGGTTTCATGTCACTTTTCCCCAGCAGCCCTCTCACTTTAGAGGCTATTACCACACACCATCAGAGATGAAGTCAAAGGGTTGGTCTAAGGTCACAGGAAGGGGAAGTAAGAAGCTGATACTGATACCACAAAAAATTACACTTTCTATTCACCCCAGCAGCTCGACATACTCAATCTGGCTTTTGCAAATTGCTCTGGGAATTGCCAATCTCTGCTGCCAACTAGTCACTCCAAGATTTGACAGTTTGTCAAATGACTAAGCATGTGTATTAGAAGCCCCTCCAAGACACGAAGGAAATAAGAAAATGAAGTGTACAAACACACCCACTGATGTTTTTACATCAGTGAACAAACAACGATCACTTAATTAAACCAGAAGAAAATACAAATTATGTTCCACAAACACAGACTGTCATTCAATTCAGTCCACACTGAACTCTGCAATTGTAGGTGGGAAGAAGCCATAAACAATACAGACAAATGAGCCCAGTCATGCTGTCATTAAATTTGATGAAATTGAAGCTTGAATTTCATAAAATTTTCATATTACAGAATACTGACCTTCTTTTGAGTTTTTTCCCCCAACTACTTAAATATGTAAAAACTAATCTTGGCCCGTGTTATAACTTGCCAACTTGAGACAGGGGAATAAAAAAAAAAATTTTGAAAAACAACTTAAAATATAGAATAACAAAAACTCTCCTGACTATGCCCCAACAATCCAAGATTTTTTTTGACAGACTATCCGCCTCAGGGCATCTTTTGATCCTGTTAGAAGTACTGCCACGAAAGTAGTATGGGTCAAACCACCTGGAAGTCTGTATTCCCACAAGTGTTGCTATGCTTTCAACCAAAAGCTCTCCAAGAAGTACCTTCTTTTCGAGAAACAATGTAATGAATCCCCTTCAAAAGAAAGGAAAACACCCTTTCCTTCCTACAGATGCAGCTGTTTGTCTACAGCAAAGATGAGAATAAATCTAGGCTCTGGGAGGTTTTCCAAAGCCAAGTAGATAAAAAGAAATGAAGAAATTAATTTTACTACATCCCATTATTAATGTCAGAGAATGACACACCTGTTTCTTATGCAGACATTTAAAAGAGATTATTTTTCCAATGGCTTGAATAAAAGGGGGAAGAGTAGCAGTGCATCAGAGGTTTGCCATCCTTTTAAAATTCCAAATATTGACTTTAAGGAAATTTTAATAAGAAAGTTATCGCCAAAGTGAATGCAAACTATCAAGTGCCCTGTCTACAGATCACTGCCTGGAAGCAGGAATTACTGAAACAACAAACGACAGAGGAGCGCCAAGACTGCGTTCATCTGGAAGAATCTTAATATTTAATACTCAAGATGAGGGTGGTGAGAGAGCTACTATGACCACACCTAAAGGGAGAAATCTGAGACAGTCAAAATAGTAACAAAGATGTAAACAATGTTTCCTCATTAAAAGAAGAGTATTTTTAAAATATGCAAAATAAAGCTAAAATTATAATTTGAAAAAAATTCAGGGTAACTGACCTGTTTACACTGTGTTTACATATTGTGAATTTAATTAAATTCAGTGTTAAGACTAAATGCTTAATAGGAAAAGAACTATTAATTTGAGGAAGTGTTCTGGCATTCTTTGGCACTCAATTCTAGAAAATAAACCCTTTTAAAAAGAATCTACCACTTTAACACACATTTATACACTGATCACAATTCTGATCACAATTAAAGGAGACAATTTTTAAATAATACCTAATAACTAGAAAAGTATTCCTGATTTTTAAATGACCAACATATCCTTAATTTTAACCAGAAAAAATGTATTTAACATTAAAAAGTGTTCCCCCCACCTCTGGGAAGCAGATCCATATAAATTCATTATATGCCAAGATTGACTATTTTTTCAGAAGATCACAGAGGAAAATGAAAATGCATCTATTTCTTCTGCAACACAGTTTTCAAATGTTGGGATTAAAATTCAATAGCAAACTTTTTAAATGATGGGCTCCTTGAAATCCATAAATTAAGTCTTTTAAAATAAAACTTGAAAACTTTGGAAAGTGAGGGATGATCTATGCTTGGATTTTGAACGCAGATGAATTAGTGTCTTAGAGCTTTTCTTATTTTCCTAAGCATCATCACATTAAATAGAGAACTTTTATTTAAAGGTGCTTAAGAAACAGAAACAAAAATATACCAGGAAAAAACAGAAAGAAGCCAGAAAATAGTGTTTAACGGCCCCTGAGAAGGTAACCAAGGATTGAAAAGCCAATTGAGTGGGTTTAGCTTTCCTCCACAGTTCACCATAAACTGTCACACCTTAGTTTTATTTAGCTCTTCTGGTAGTGAACTGAAAGAATAACACTTCAGAAAGTTTCTGATCTACAGCTGTTCAATAAAACTCTTCTGTAAAGACTAAAAAATATAACAATCATACTCACTTCCTGTCAGTATGATTAAAATTAAATCAATTAAAAACCGGTTATTAGAGGGACTTGGCGCCAATGACTCAGCAGAGGAAGAAGTGACCAGGTTCAGAGGCCACACCACCAAATGCAAAAGTATTTTGACATGATCCATCCTCAACGTTAATAATTCCATAACACAACTCCTTCACCCAAACTCAGTTAACTAAAGGTACCTACAGAAAACTGAGATGCCAGATTTCTTAAACATTCAAGTTCATCAACAATCAGGCAATCATGTTTTCTGCAAACACTTCAAATGACCATAAATGCACATGTGTTCTGGTCCCCGTCCCTATCTAAATTAACTGAGCAACTTTTTTTGGATGAGAAATTTAATTGACTTTATTAAAGAAAACATCAGAGCAGGTGGGGCTGCTGTTCTCTCAGAAAAAACGTCTCCTGACCTACAGCTAGTATCTCATTCAGAAGCCAATGTCATTTCTTTTTGAGTCGGCAACCGAAGTTCAGGTTTACTGACAGAAATTTAATATCAATCTTATTATTAAAGCTCCATATAGGACAGTTAGCTGGTGGTCAGTGTACATGTATATAAGCATGTATATTAGCTGGCACTAGTCAGGGCTATCAAATCAAATCATCAAGTCACATCTCATGTTAATGTGACATGAAGTAAATATTTCAGTGTGCTGTAATTATAAAATGAAAGCTCTAAAATACTAACATGATGCAAGGCAGATTCTGGCATTGAGATATGTAAATGACTGGAAAATTGTAGCATAAAAAATGTGAAGGCCAAAATGGAGTGCTTCATACCCTAAAATACAAGTTGCAACTTTACAGAAGTCATCAGTTGAATCTTCATTACAAATGTATATCAAGTCAAGATGCCTTATTTAAACTCTATTAGAAGCAAATATTTTACATGGTAAGAGAGCAAAAGAAATGGTGAATCACAATTCTTTTGACACCAAGTTTCTGTGCATCATAAAAATGTTTTACCAGGACAAAGAGCCTGTAAATCATCAGGCACCGATCACTTTCATTTTATTGATTCTAAGGTGTACACTATTTCCCTCACTTTTACAAGTCTTAAATCAGGAGGAAGATTACAATCACATTTTTTTTTTTGTTCTGAGTAGTATAGCAGTATACTTTACAAGACATGTTAGAGTCAACAGACCATCATACTTGATTCTTTGAACTTCATGAAACCATTATACCTGATTCTTTGAACTTCATGAAACTCATAGCATGGACACCACCATTACTGGTGGGCTTTTTAAAATGCAAATTTCTGGGCACAAAATTTCTAGGAGAGAGGATTTCTCCTAGTCATAACTCTCCAGGTGACTGATTCATAGTCAGATCTGAGAACTTCATTATCTACAATACATCAATCCAAACTTATAGAAGCTGGGGATGCAGAGAAGAGGGGCAGATGCAGGTTTAAAAGCCTGGGAGTAAAGTTCACATGACAAGAATTTTCTTTCTTTTCTGCGTAATGAATGGATGTCAGTACAACCTGTGGACCAGATTTCCTGGAGGGGGGAAATGGGGAGGTTAGTCAAACAAGTGCATAAATTTAGACACAGTTTAGTTTGCAAAGTGTTAAATTAAAAGTTACCCAAATGCTTTCATGCAGCTTTTCTTCATCTAGCACACCATAATTTTGCTTACAAAGTCAGTTGAAGAAATAAAATGGTGATCAGATTTCTGTAACTGAGAGCATAAACAAATTCAAAAAAGAACTCCTAGGTTGGCCTCTTCACAGTTCTACAATTGTTGATTGTACATATGTAATCTAAATGACCTTAATCCTAGCCAACACCATCCAGAAGACAGATGAATGCATGGATGGGTAGAAAGGTATCACTAAGAACAATGACAAAATAAAACTAAATACATGTTTACAAAAGTAGCATAATGATTTGTTTGGTCATCAACTGCCACAGAGATTAGAGAAAGGCACACATTTATTTACATACAATATAACATCTCATCTATTCTCAGTCAAATAAAAAGTTTCTTGTTAAGACTTCTACACATCTACTCCATTTAACACTGTCCTGACAACATTACTCTATTAACTAAGCCCTTTGTGTGAAGAAATGGAGGAACTGAGTGCTTCTGTCTGCTCAAGCAACTGGCTAGCGCAACATTCCCATCACAAAAGTAGACACATTCTAATAATCATTCTCAAAAGACAGGTCGCAGAAAACTTCTAGTGTACAATTTTCTGAACCAATGAGAATTCACTTTTGTTGATCACACTCCCTTCAAAGCACATTTAGCCATCAGTTAAATGTAAACAATGAATGGTACCAATAGTGAGGTGGGTACAGGATACCACCACAATGCTGCTTTAACAAGTCTTTTGGAATTTGACATGAAAAGCAATTCAAGAACTGACTCACTATAATCGATGTCCATATAACTTCTACTAGCACATTAAATACTTCATCAAGAGATGACTGATCCAACAATGTGGTGGTTTAGCCATACACAGAATTCTATTCGGACATAAAGGAATACTGACATGTCACAATGTAAAAGAATCTCTAAGACTTTATACTAAGTGAAACAAGCAGACACAAAGGACCACATATAGTATGGTTTCATTTATAGGAAATATTCAGAATAAGTGAATCCACAGAAACAAAAGCAGACTTGGGATTACTTAGGATTGGAGGGACTGGGGAAGCATTTTAACTGTTTAATGGATGTGAAATTGTCTTGGGAGGGGGGATGAAATGTTTCTGAACTAGAGATGATGATTGCACTGTGAACCTGCTCAATGCCATTGTGGTAAATTTTGTTATATAAAATTAATTTTTTAAAAAGTTGCAAATATTCACCAGAACAAAACAAGGGTCACAAAGAGTAGTCAAAAATTAGATTAGAAATAAGGGAAATACAAGGATAGTTTCAATCCAGTGGATCAGGTCAGAGAAAAAGAGAATGAAATACTAATGATGTAAACTGGAAATGTAATAATTTCACCCTTTGAAAGAAGAATCAGCTAACTGAACTTTAAAAACTGAATTAAAAAATAATAAAAGTTTTAAGATCTCAGGAATCTTGTTGAAAATTCCTCAAGCAGACTAATCCAGCACTTCATAATATTAAAAGATCTGGTCAATGCAATACATGAAGTACTTAAATGCAGAACCACTGCTTAAAACCCAATTGCATGACCCCAAGAAGAGGAACTTTCTAAATTCAAGACAGTTTTTTTTTTTTAATTATTGAATTAAGCATTGGATGTTTGTGAAATATGCTTTAAACAAAGTTTTGTGCTTTAAACAATCGGCATAAAAATGCAGGGGGAAAGGACATACAGGGATGGACAATGCTTTAGAGAAAGTGAGTTTTGTGAGAGTTCAGATTATTTTATTCATAATATCATACCTATACTTACTGGTACATATAAACACACCCATATGCCCATATTTTTAAATTTTCAAAAATTCTGACCACCAAGACTATTGAAGATATACTAAAACATGTGGTAAAAAAAATCGAATTCTTGTAGTATCCCACTTTCTGGGACTCAACAATCTCTCAATTCTTTGACCCATTTGATCTTTTGTCTGGTTACTGTCATTAATTAGGAAAAGATGTTAGCAATTAAACTTTGTTAGCAATCAAACTTTGTAACTGTAATAAAACATCTACCAGGTTTATTCTGAAAAGTGACACTGGTCCTTATTTTAAATCCCATTTGAAACTGAGTCCATACAGTGGAGACTCAGGAAGTACGTGGTCTGTGTTCTTTTTAAAAGGATTCTGAGAGATTCTGAGAGTTCTCCAAGTTCTTTCAACTCTTCTTCTTACTATCAATAAATGAATAGTCTTTATTGAGCCAAGAAAACATTATACAGAATTGGTGAGAATTTACGCAGTATAAAACTGAAAAAGAATCGTGACTTAATTACTAAATGAGAACTCAAGACTAGCAGCCATGGAAAGAACAGAATGAGTGCTATGACTAAAACCCATGCAGATTCTGCCAATTTTTGTCGAACAGAGCTAAGTTACTTTCATTTATTTTTAGTTAAATGGAGATCTCTGTTTCCTGATGGACGGTGAGAAAGAATGTTTCCCCAAACATGGAAATGTGACAATGTATCACTAGCCCTGACAGGTGTCAAAGATCCAAGATGTCTGGAACCCTATATCAGCATCAAGCTCCACGTAATCCCCAAGAGAATCCATATTTTCTTCTGCAAAATTAGAAAAGAAGAGATAAAAAGACCCACGTCCTGGATTGCAAGAAATAAATGTACATAAGAAAGCACTCGGCACAGTTCCGAGCAAGCACCTAATATTTAGTATTTAAACTACATTTTAAAAAAGTTTTGTCAGTGAGTTAGTTCTGCGTCATACGAAATTTAACTTTAAAAAAGGTACGTGATGTAAACACACGAGAAAAAAAACATCACAGCTTGGGAATCTCCATTTCCACCGTCTACCACATTATTAGGATCTAGGGTCACTAATCCTCACACATGGTGGAGAAATTTGAGACTAGCCGCAAACAAATGAGAAAAACGAAACTAAAAAAAAAAAACAAAAAACAAAAACACCAAAAACCCCCACAAAACACACTCCATCCATGACACCTAACAGCGACGGGCTGGACGTATGTTCAAAATAAAAAGTACGTCCAGTTGGGGAGACGCTGAAACTTTCCAAGTGTGCCAAGACCGACCGCCCCCCCGCAGTTCAAAGCCACCTCCAAGTCCATCTCCGCCTCCTTGGGGCGCTCAGCCCACCTTTCCCACCGCCAGCGGGAGCCCGAGCGCGGAAGGCGCGCTCAGGTACCCAGGCCGGCGCCGAGCCCAGCGCCAGGTGCAGCGCCGCCCGGCCCTCCACGGGGCCCGGGGAGGGACGCCGGCGGGGGATGCCCGCGCCCAGCGCCCCGCGCCCCGGCCCCCGCGCTCGACGCCCCAGCCCTCCCCGCAGCGGGACGCGCCAAGACGACCGGGCGCGCCCGGGACCCGCCCCCGGCCAGCGGTGGCCCGGGGCGCGAGGGATGAAGGGGAGGCGGGGGCCTGGCTGTCCCCCGGCGCCCGCCATCCCGCACCACCGTCGGCTGCGGCTCCGTCCGCCTCCAAGTCCAGCTCACCGGCCTCCCGCCCGCCTCTCCGCCACGCGCGCCCGCCTTCCGGCTGCCCCGCGGTCAGTCCTGCCGACGGGAGCCACCGCGGCCGTCTCGCGCTCGCTGCTCCGCTTCCTCCCCGGCTGCTTCGCTTCCCTTTACCCGGAGAGTGGCCAAAAGGAAGCCAGCTCGCCGCTGGGCCTCCTCCCCGCTCCCCGCCGCGACCAATGGGCCCCCGCCGCCAGGAAGCCGCGCCCGCCCCCTGGCGGTGGAGGACCGAGCGGGCGCCCCTGCCGGCCGGAGAGACCAGCCGGGAAGGAGGGAGGGGTCCGCGACCCGCCCGCCGGCCCCCGCCTGGCGCGGAACAACCTGGGCTTGCCACGTGGGAGCCGCAGTCCCTGCCGGATGGCGTCCCGGGAGAGGCGTGCCGGTGTCACATGCTTGCATAGCCCCAACACTAAAGGCAGAAATTTTAAAGTAAATAATCCCATTCTAGAGACCCACCAGCTGGCAACTGGATCTGAGGCAATGCCCTTTCACTCCTTAAAAAGTAATAAATAGATTCTGAAAATACTGCCAGCCCTGGATGCTGGAGCGTTGATGACCTTACATGTTTGACCCAAGGAGTACTCCATGTATTTTGCATGTCGTTTTTGTTTAAATTAGAGACCCAATCTTTTTGAAGTGTTTTTCCCCACCTCCAAAATATTTTTACCATAAATGCTGGTAACTCAGAAGTCAGTGGAAATCCCATCATACAAAATTCGGGAACACAACATTGTTTCATAATTCCAAATTCTATAATAATCGATAACCAGTAAGTCATTACCTACTAGGGAAAATGTTACTGAAATTTAAATTAGAGAATAGGTTTTACCATAGTAAGTATTCTACTTAGATTTCCTTCAAAACTGTAAAACAAAGAACCTAAAAAATTCTTCATTCTGTGTTCCATGGAAGGGGGAGGAAGCGAGAAACATATTTTAAGAGTCTTCTGGGTGCCATTTTGTTGGACCTTTGCTGAGTCTTTGGGGATGTGTTCTCATTAATGCTCACAGTTCAAACGCAGCAGATGTTATTTATCACTTCAACAAATAAAAAAAAACCAAAATTCCAAAACTGAGTTTAAATAACTTGCTCAAAAATACGACGTAATGAGTTGTGAAGTTAGAATTCCAACCTGTCCATTCGGATACACATAAAGGCCCTGTGTTTCTTATGGCACCAGCACACACACACATCCCACTCCAAGATTTCTGAAGCCTCTTGAGTAGAAAATTCAAGTCATATAGATAGAACTTTTTCCCCACTACTAAACTGGCTTATGTGGAAACAACACAGACCATAGCACCATATTGAAACTATTCCTAAATGAAAGTGTGTTTAAAACCTTGCCTCCCCATGACCATAATAAATGACGAGACTCCACAGTCGGTAATGAAATTCTTAACAGTGGATCACCACCAACATTTTCCTGGTAGTGATTCACTGGGAAAACGCAGAGTTCATAGCATGGCTTGAAGATAAGTTCTGTTCCATGAAACATTTGTGCAGTGGTAGGCGTGGCTGAGTATGTGAATGTCATGTAAATTATATTTCTTAATACGGATTTCAATGTCTAAAAGTTGATAAATCATTTCTTTACAACTCAGTGCACCTGGTTTTTTGTTGTTGTCTTTTTCTGTGAAAAAAATTAAAGGTAACGTCTTTTTTTTTTTTTTTTGGCAAGAGGTAGGGAAAACAGGGAAGGTAATAAAGGTTAATATTTAAATTTATTAAGTATTAATGCAAAGAGAGCTTAGTAACTTCAGGAGGTTTAATCTCAATAGGTGCTGCTATGTTACACAAAAACAGATAATGACAATTTATATTTTTAAAGTCAGTATTTATTGTATACTTTGTATGCCAAGCTCTTTTCCAAGCACTTGAGAGTATTCTGACTCATTTAATCCTTATGATAATCCTTTATATACAAAGGAGGAAAGTGCCAGGCTGAAAGAAAAAGTTGCCCAAGGTCTCGTTTGCACCTGGCAGAGGTAAGATTCAAACACACAGGTGCAACCTAAGAGCCTGCCTTTTTTTGCACACATGAAAAGAAAATTCACTCTCTCTTCAGTGGGTGCAAAGTTTTACTTTAAACCATCACATATGCTCTGCCATTTACCACAAGAAATCATAGTATTGTTTATAAGACTTCATGGCAAGCCTCACAATTTTGATTAAACCAATTCTCATGCAGAATATTTCATTTGACATCAGTTGCCTGTAGATAGAATAGCAGTCTGCTTGCAAGTACAATCAACAATTTCTGTCACTTCATGCCACCTCAGAGGTGGTGATTGTCTTCCCTCCTCTTGAACCCTCTTGAACACTGGGAATTGTTTGGACTCATTGAATGCTGGGTGTGTGATGACTTGAGGAACTAGAAGCTTCCATTTTTACTGCCATGCCATTGAACTAGGCTGCTAAGTGAAGAGGAGCTACCTGGAGAAAGAAAGAGGCTTCTGGTTAAGCTCAAACCATTCCAACCATCCCAGCCAAGGCCCCCGGACATGAGAGGGAATTCATCTTGCTTGTTCCAGTCTCGACTCGGCTTCTCACTGAATGTAGCACGAGTGACCCCAGATAATGGCATGTGGGAACTCCCTAAGGAAGGTCAGTGAGGAGACAGTCCTGAGAAATAGTTGATTTTTTTTTTAAGTTGCTAAGTTTTGTGGTGTGTTATATATATAATAGTAATCAATAGCTGAGACATGAAGGAAAAGATTTGGAAGAAATAAAATTAAAAAAAAAACACAGCTCTGGGAGTAGAGTTACTTTAAAATATTAAAGCATTCTTTGTTTATATTGGATTATTAAAGTCAAACCCATAGAGAGGTGGCTAGATCTGGCCTAGTTATTAAAGAATAGCAGATTTTTTTTTAAAAAGAGGCAGAATAATAAAAACAAAACTAAAAATGTCAAATTGACTGCCTGTGCTAGGTGTATTACCACACCCAGATTTGGTTTACAAACTATTCACAGAATGTGTATTCAGAGCTCTTGAATATCACCCAGCTTGCAATGTTAGTGTTACTCCCTTGTCCAACAAGTCCTTTCCTGCCAAGCCAGGTCAGTCATTTTTTTTAACAAAGTTGATCCCATGTGGGTATCTCAACTCCAAATTTCCTGACTTCTCTTTTCACAGCCAGTATTGGCTCAGTAAACCAGTGGATTTTTTCTAAATGTCTTACCCTAAATTCCTCTCCCTCTCTCTCATTCTCTCTTGTGTCCTTTATTTGGAGTTCTGATATTCCTCTCTCTCTCTCTCTCTCTCTCTCTCTCTCTCTCTCTCTCTCTCTCTCTCTCTCTCTCTCTCTCTCTCTCTCTCAGACTAAGTCTCGCTTTGTTACCCACGCAACTTCAGACTCACGTTGCCCCGGGTACCATGTACTCAAGCAATCCCCAGCCTCAGCCTCCCAGGTAGCTAGGATTACAGGCATGTGCCACCACGCCCAGCTATTTTTTGAGACTGGATCTCTCTATGTTGCCCCAGGTGGCTCTCGAACACGCAGACTCAAGCAATTCCTAACTTCGCAGTTTTGTAGGCTGCCATTAAAGGCACACGCCACCGTGCCCGACCTGTTATTTTTCTTATTTTACCCAAGTTGTTGCATAATGTATAATGAATCATCAAAAAGACCCAATAAGGGCTCAGTTGAGTACTTGAACTCAAACTGAAATATGCAATAAAGGTTTTGTGCTGAAAAGTTGGTAACCTTGAGACAAGCACGGAATAATTTTTGTACCTTAAATAGCAAACTCTGCACAAGGATACCATGTACTGGGTTACCTCAGTCAAAAGAAGGCTAATTGTGATGGAAGCAGACTAGGTCTTTGGAGCGAAAATCCTCCTAACTCTCTTCCCAGGGTTAGAGTCCCCACATCAGTTTTGGGGTTCTCAGTCTGAGGGTTCAGTCATGGACCATTTTGACATGTTCTTTTTATGGCAGTTGTGACAGTATTTTATATTTGTAATATCAATCAATAGCTGAAACATAAAGCAAAAGATTTGTAAAAAAATAAAATTAAAAAAGCAACTTAAGGCCGGGCACGGTGGCTCAGGCCTGTAAGCTTCAGCCTATGAAGCAGCCGGGGCTAGGGATCACGGTTCGAGTCCTGCCTGGGGCCCGTAGGGAGACCTAGTTCCAAAAAAATAGCTGGGCGTGGTGGCACTTGCCTATAATCCCAGCTACCTGGGAAACTGAGGCTGGGGATTGCTTGAGTCTGTGGTACCCCGGGCAATGAGAGCCTGCGGTTCCATGGGCAAAAATAGCAAGACCTAGCCCCCCCCCCAAAAAAGCAACTTACATATGCTTTTTATATGTATGGTTATATTATTTATTTACCTATTTTATTATGTCATATATTTTATTTTTCATGATTTATTATTTTATATATTATATATAAATAAAATATAGATGTTAATATAGAAAATATATGTAATTATATAGTTTCTATAGGAGCTAGAAATTAGTTTCTAGGAACATAAGGGCAAAAGTGTTTAGTTTAAGGCACCATATTTGATATATTAACCATTTTAACACAAATATTATCATTTATCAGCCATTTTAAAATGTAAGTTCATTCACATTGTTGGGAACCACACTACCATTCATCTTAAAATGCTTTCCATCTTGAAAACTGAAACTCTGTGCCCACTAAATAATAATTCCCCATTCTCCTTTCTCCCTAAGAGTTACAACTACCTGTCTATGATGTTTCTGTGAGTTTGACTATTTCAAATACATCAAATAAGCAAAAAATGTAGCTTAAGAAGCTGGAATGCCCACAGCCTTGTATGATCCTACAGCTGAAATATAAGCAACAGAATCTACATACAGTAAGTGGTTTGATTTATTATAAAACATTTTATACAATGAAATCATATCATAGTAAATAACTTTGCATAAAAGAGTCTAATTATCTCATCTATAACTACCTTTCAGGCAATACACAAGAAGATTCTGATATCAAAAATTTGTATGTGTCTAGTTTTTATTCTACTCCCAAGAAGATTCTGATTTATTCATTACGGGGGAAGATTTTTACCTTGGTTATGAATCATATTAAATGGCATACTCTAGATGGTAATCCATGTCTAAAAAAAGTATGAGCTTTTTAAAAAAGAAAAACAAATTAAAAAAAGATAAAAATACGTACTGATCATGGCTACAAACTTCCCTACCCCTGATATAATGAATAGTATGTGTGATAAAACAATTAAGAGTATTAGCAACTTCTAAGAATACTTCATTTCCTGTCTTATACAATGTAAACTTAATATACATGAAAATATATATAATTCACTTAATATATATGCTAAAATTTACTTTTCATGAAATTTTATTTTTCAATATGACTGTAATGCCAAGTAAGCAAAGATATAGAACCCATGAAACAGACTAGTTACACACACACACGTACACATGCACATATATAAGCATACTTTGCCAATATATAATAAACACATGTTCTATAAAGTATTTTAAGTATATATTTGTCAGATATTGGGAGAAAAGACTAGTTTATTTGTTTTACCATCATAGAGCAATTGGGGAGAACATTTATGTAATTCTAAGTAATTGAATGAATAAAACTGCATTACATCATCTAAAAACACTTTTTTCCACATTCTAGTAGGGGGAAAACATCTACCATAAAACCCTTTGAGAAGAAGCAACTGAATAAAGTGTGTATTTTTCTAAAAGGTAATTGCTTCAATCTGTGACTTCAATTCTTGATTAAGAATGGATTACGAAAGCCCTTTAGCCTAAATACAAAAGGATTCACTATGACTGCGGCATTTTTATTAAACATTAAAATCTCTGGTTACATTAAATTGAAAATCATTGTTTTCTCCAAAGACACAGCAGTAGAACTAAGGATAACAAAATATTATCCTATTGTTAATATTGCATTAAGACATCTTCTCTAGTAGATCTCATGATTACTAAAGATTACTCAACAACAATCCAGGATGCTAAAGTCCCACTTGGTTACAACATGGTTAAGAAAAATATAAGCAGCAAACCAATATGTATCTCATGCATTGTTGCCATCTTGATTCTTTTATAGTTTTGTGCAGTTTCTTAAATTTGTTAAAAATTTTTCCCTGGCATAACTAATTTCAATCTCACCTGCCCAAGGAGTTAGATGGAAACACTGGATTTGGCTTTCAAATCTTACAGGTTTTGTGCTTTGTGCAAGTTTATATATACAAAATGCCTCCCCCACTCCCCATCTATTTATCTGCAACCAAAAAAGGGAAATGGAATCTGCTTCTCTATCCAAATTTGTTTCATTAACTAAATTTTCACTTTTCGGTCAATTTCCATTCCAGGTTCTTCACTTTCCTTAAAAAAGTATCACATGTGAGCTATGCTGAAATTAAATTTGAAAGGATTTTTATAAGTCCCTATACTGTTCAAATTTTGTACTTTTATTTTGAAATGTTTCTTGTAAAACTTCTGTGGCCTTGCTGAGGTTTGATACATATTTTTAAGTGTAATTTACTTGCATAGAGAACTCCTCAAATATAGCAGCTGGTATTTTGTAGTTTTATCCAATAGTCAAATTTTCCATCTCTATTCATGAAGCAAAAGCCATGGCAATTGCTCACTTTACTTAAAATGAAAAAGAGTAGGAAATCTAACTTTCAGTTTCTTTAGATTGCACAATAATTTCACCTTCCCTTTCTTCTATACTTTCAGGATACCCCTTCTTGGCTCTACTAATGCTTAACTCATTGAAAAGCCTGAGGTGGAGAAGTGAGTTTAGAATCAGACAGATGTATTTAGATCCCGGACGTAAGTTTGTTAGTAGTTGCTAAGTGACCTTCAGCAATGCGCTTAATCTGTCCAAGTCAGTTTCCTCCTTGTAAATAGGAACAATTCTCTCATAGAGTTTGTGTGTGTGTGCGTGTGCGCCCACACAGTATTTTTTAAGTAGCAGAAAATGTTTTTAGTAGGACATGAAACCAATTTACCATACAAGCTCCCAGAGAAGTCTTAAGTCCCTGCACCCACTTTTCCCCTGATTGGCGCAAAACTCTATTGAGGCATTTGCTTTCCAGTTCAGGCTATCAGTTGTCCTGGAATTTTGCATGGTCTTACTTTAGAATGTGCACAACCCTTGGGATTCATTTTTGCAGGGGGTTCTTGTTCAGTTATTTGCCATCCTACCTTTTTTTTTAAACACAGTCTGTTACAATTCTTCAGAGCTGAGACCTCAAGACCTCTCCCTTGTCACCATCCTGCCCAACGGAACTGTCATCACTCCATTAGTAGTGTTATATGCATAGGGCCTGAAACTCATCACAGGTCATTTACTCCCTCCCAGGAATCTAGAAGGTACAGAGTTTATCACTAACTGTCTATACCTGTATCTTAACCTAAGCTGCTACTCTCTCAAATCCTTGACTCTTATGCCAATCCACTCAGTTTGTCATAGTTCCTTAATGGAGACAAACTTTTAATTTATTCTTAAAAGATCACCATTGTAATTCCATTCCCATTGTTTCTGTTTCTGTTCAGTCAAACCTTGACTTTTAGGAGCCCCTTATTTTTAGTGAGTTATCTTCCCAGGCACTGGGTTCAATTTTACTTTAGAGCTTACCACGTGCATCTCATTGCAATACTTGAGGTAGGTCAGGATTAAGTAACCCTATGTCAAAATAGTGTTGGACACACAAAAGATTTCCAAATAGTTACCAGATGAATCAGTCAATTTGTATAGGGCCATTTTCAGTATCCTGAAATGTATAGGGCCATTTTCAGTATCCTGAACATTTAAAAACAAATCTAACTTTCAAGATAGCATACAGGCCCTGCGAAATACTAACGTGTTATCTCTCCTGTAATTTTGTAACTTCAAGAATATTGTAACTAATGTATCATATAGTTTATAACTTTCTGAGGTGCATTTTTTGTACTCAGTAATTCCCTTGAAATTCGCTAAGCTTTTATCCTCAAGGATAAGGGTGGGAATGAGGCACAAAAGTCTGTGGATGTGCTTAGAACAGGGCACCAGGAGCTCTGGGTTTGGCAATGGAATCATTCTACTCTATTGTGGTGCTGGATTCATTCACCCACACAGGTGATCGAATCACATAAACTACACACAAAAATGAATATAATTAAAACTAGGGAGATCTGACTAAAATGAGTGGGTTTAATCTCTGTCAATATCCTAATTGTAACTTTGCACTAGAGTTTTATAAGATATTAACATTGGAGGGAATGAAGCAAAACCTATGTAAAATCTATTATTTCTTACAACTGTGTGTGAGCTTTCAAGGGTCTCAAAATACAAGCTTTAAGAATATACTCTAGGATTTTTTTTTTTTTTTTGCTGTTAAAGTAAGCCAGTACTCTGTAAGAAACTGTGTAATTTGAATGTCAGTTTTTGAATGAGCTTGAGGGATTTTGCACCTGCCATTTTAAAGAATTCAAATAGTACATATTATGTAAGGAGCCTGGGGTCATTGTCTTTAGTGTCTGAGATAAAAAATGGTTCTATTCTTATAAACAGACAGGCTAGAAATGAGATTCTACAAACAGCAGGGGAATTGATGGATGTTCTGATTTCTTACAGCTGCCCGTAACGAATTAACACAACTTAGGTAGCTTGAGCAAGAGAAATTTTTTCTCTTATAGTTCTGGGGGTTAAAATTCCAAAGTTCAAGAGTCAGTCAGGCTATGCTCCTTCTGAATATTCTACAGGAGACTCTTTCCTTACTATTCCCAACTTCTAGTGACACTATACAAATCCCTTGACTTATGGAAGATATTGTGCCTTCACCTGTATTTTTCTTCTTCTCTCTGTATCTCCTTTTCCATGCCTTACAAGAACACTTACCATTGGATATAAAACCCACTGGATAATTCAGCTTGACTGCATCTCAAGCTCTATTTACATCTATCAAGAACCTTTTCCCAAATAAAGTCACTTTCATGAGTGCCCGGGGTTAGAACATAATTTTGGGAGTGGAGGGTACTAAATGAACAATATTTAATATTTAATTCATCTATACATTCTTTCAAGAAATATTTCTTCTGTTCCTAAGATAAACATAATGTAGGAAAGGAAATCTATAAACCACGGCATCTATGAATAGCTTGTAATTACATTGTGGGGAAAATATTTGCCAAAGCTAATAACAGTAAATACCAGGAACACAAATACAAGTGAGGGCAGGGTCAATTGCTGGGAATTCATGAAAGCTGGTCCATTGTAAACTGGCTTTAGGTAGATTTCTCATGGGTCTTGTGAAGGAAAAAGAGATTGAGATGGGTCTTAAAGGGTGGTAGATTGAAATTCAGACTTGTGAATTATTGTGACTAAGGGATTGTGGTGGCAATGATGTTGTCTGTATGGAAGGATGGATGAAATGAACAGCAAAAGGCTGATCTTGACATATAGGACTGGAAAATTTACATTGAGGTTAGATCCCAACTGAGGAAAGGATGTAATTATGGACATTTAAGATAAAGGAGTGCCTTGGAATATTTCTTAACAAAGGGTGCCACTATTGGATTGTTTGTATATGGACACTGACAAGAAAATGCCTAAGAGGGAAGATCAGCTAGGGAACTTTGATATAGAGCTGACAAAAGGACTTCAAGCTTGGTGCTCAGTCAGTAACAGTGGGAACTGAAAGAAACTGAGGGCTAAGGGAACTGACAAAACAGGTATCATAAGAGAGTGATAAGTCATACAGGACTACACTAAGCTTCACCGGGGAAATGGAGCAAGTATGATAATACAAGGAATTGATTCACATTATCATGGAGGTTGACAAGTCCTAAAATCTGCAGATGAGGCATCAAACTGGAGACCCAGTAGAGCCAAAACTGTCCCTCCAACCCAGGAGCCAGCAGTTTAAGACCCAAGAAGACTCTGCAGGCAGGAAAAAGTCCATGTCTCAGTTTAAAGGCAGTCAGGCAAAAGAAATCTCTCTCCTGTGAAGAGGAAGGCCAGTCTTTTTGTTCTGTTCAAGTTTCAATTGATTGAAGTTCAGCCTCCTGCTTTCTGTCTGCTGGTTTAAATTTTAATGTCATCCCAAAACACCCTCACAGGAACACCCAGAATAGTATCTGACCAAGACAAGTACCTCAGTACCCTGTGATCCAGTCAAGTTGACACATGAGCAACAGCTTCCTGCAGTTGGAAGAAGCCTGTTTTAAGATTCACAATTTATATTCAGCTATCTCAAAAACCTTAGTAATTTTTTCTTGAATCTGCGTTTTGTTTGTGAAATTTGGGCAAAGCCCATCCTGGCACAGACGGAGGTCTCAATGAAACATATTTCAGGGACTTAGAGCTACCACCCACTGCTCACCCCAGCTCCCCTGGGGTACCCCGGGCAACATGAGCCTGTGGTTCCATGGGCAAAAATAGCGAGATCTAGTCTCAAAATAAATAAATAAATAAATAAATGAATGAGTGAATGAATGAATGAATGAATGAATGAATAAATAAATAAATAAAAATAAAAGAAAACTTTTGTTTTACATCCACTTACTAATAAATATTTGCTTAACAAATGCATATTTGAGCCAAGGTTCACTTTCATTATTTGTAGCAAGTTTGTAGAGATTAGTTAATCTTCAACCACTTCTATTGGCAACTATTGTTTACTGTCACAAATAATCAAAACGTTCTAATATGCATACTGACTTAGGAGGTTTAAACCCTTTGTAAATTCACATACCAGACAACTATACTCAGGAGGCAGATGCTATTCACTTGGGTGTGTTATGAGTCCTGAGCAAGTATTTGTGAGCTGAGTTTCAAAAAGAAGAGGTTGACATTTGTGATGTTCTCTTTCAAATGTTAAAGATAACTTCAAGTAAAGAGGTAGGTCATCTTGCCTTGGAAAAGATCTTTGCCATCATGTTAAAAATAAACCCTAGAAAGAAGAGGAGATATTGATATTTCTCTGTGAAAAAGGAGGCACAGGGAGATTTACTAAAAAACAAACAAACAAACAAAAACAAAAAACCACAAAAGTAGTCCAGAAACATGCAATATGAAACTACTTCAAAATCTTTTCTTATTAGGTTTTGTTCGTTTCAATTCCTTTGTTGCTATGTGCAGATAACTATCTGATGAAAAGTATAAATCTCCTTCCCAGAAAAATGCTGGAAGAAAAATCAATCGAGGTGCTCAGTCCAACAAAAGGATTTATTCTGTCACCATCATCAAGCATTTCTGAAACCCCCTTGTTCCTTTCAACAGATTCATCTTCCTTAGAAGGAAATTATGGTTCAAACAGCTTGTTTTCTCTTTGATATGCCTATCATTTCAGAAGGGATATAGATCTTCTGAAGCTTGTTCATGGGTAGCAGATTACAATCACATGCATTACCCTTTCTGTTACCAGATGGCTACTAAGCAAATCCTCCTCCTGCCATTATGAAAATATGAAATAGTTTCCTTAAGGTAAAGATGAATGGTGGACTGGGAAAAAGATTGTTTAATGTATAACTATGTTCAAATACTTTTCCACAACATATAACACAAAGGGTGTATTTGTGTTCAGAATTTCATCTTATAGGGGTAGGATTTTATGAGATCTTTTATAAAGGCCATGCTATGAAAGCTAAGTGGTTGGTCATTTACACACATTTGACTGACCATACTAAGCATACCTGATATATTTAGTTCTAATTTCTTAATGTAGATAATCTTTGAAACACCTTTGTGCTTTTTACAGTCACTGTTCATTGTAGAATTAAATGTATTTCAGATTGCAAACCTATGAAAGGAAGAGAAGTGTCACATCGTGCCTCTAGGAATGGATGTCATTTCTCCTGTCCCCACTTAAATGCATCCACTTTGACAAAAATTCTCAGAATGCTGTGAACTGGACTTCCTGAATGAGGGGCAGCTGGGAAGGAGGAAGGAGAAAAGTAGATATATTCTGGAGATTGAACAAAGGAGGAAAGACACTTGTGAGCAGCCTGCTCGTGGTCATTGGCAGAAATGATCACACAATTGTCTTGACCTCATAATGGAGTTTGAATTTCAGGTCTCTCTTTCCCAACTCTCTGTGACCTACCTAACTCCCCTCTTCTCTTTTAGAAGAAGTCTTAGATTTTCATGGCAAGCTTTTTTTTTTTTTCAGCTCCCTTCTTTGGGCTCAGTCTGTTTGGCAAGCCATTTACTGATAAGAGAAAGGGCCACTTTTGGAGTTTGATCAAAAGTCTGTTATAACTATTCTTTCTTCACTTCTCTTTCTACCTATGCATACTGGTTAAAGATCTTTCACACTAAGAGTATGCTTTCTTTGTGTGTGTGCAGGTAGCTGAAGGAGAAAGGATGGCTCAGGGAGAGAGATTTGTGAACACTCAAGGAAGTTATACATGGTATTGATTGAAGTGTGTCCTAAGGGTAATCTGACTTTGGACTCCAGATTTAGTCAAAATGAGAATTTTTTTCAAAAGTGATATATTAAATGAATTCTGTATGTTTTTCTAACCACCATGGATCAAAATTGGGAGTGATCTCCCAATATCAGAAAATAACAGATTTTAGAAACAAGCAGAATGTCCAACAAGAGTTGATATTGCACTGTGTGTGTGTGTATTTATAAAGAAGGATGAAATCATATCCAAAGCATATAATCAATCAGAAGGTCAAATCTAATCATGACAATTTAGTATAATTACTACAGGCTATGGTTTCTATAGCTTTATATCTATTTCCACATGGAGGAAATTTTAAAAAGGAAGAGGAGAGTTTAATAACATGTACATTTTCTTGTAATTAAAAATATCTTCAATTCAATGTTGAAATATTTCAGCATTATGTTTAACTCCTGATCTTGGAATTCATAAAAGTGAACTGAATTTAGTTTTACCAACAGGACTTAGAAAGTAGCTGTACTTGGCTTTATTTTCTTATACAGTCTTTACACATCTATCTAAGCATACATTGCCAAGATTTTGACCAAGGTTGAGTTACATTAATGTTCTTGATAATGTTTCTTTTGTTTGAACAATTTTTGCTATCAATTATGTGCATGAAGGGTAATTATTTAGAAGTTCAATGGAAATTGACTGTGGATGTACTTTTATCTCCAGTCTTAAAAGTTAATTGATTTTCATAGGATTTTATGTTGTTCTTTCTTATTTACATACTAGATCTACCAATTTATTTATATTATGTTGGCCCTATTCCTGAAAGCATTTACTGAAAGAAATACTTGGCATTTGCTTAGAGATATAAAACAAATTTTACCTCTGTTTTCTTGCCCCAATTTTATATTTACTCACCACAGCATGTACCAACTCAAAGGAACCCATAGTGTATATGATAACCAGGTAGCTACTTCAGGGAGTTTATTCGATTAGCCCAGGGCACAAACATTATCTCCTACATTGATCCTCCCTAGCAAGTGTGGAACCAATGCCATTCCCATTGAAATGTTTTTTCATTCAACCCTAAAACAGTATAGATGAACTAAGGTGAGATAAGCATGCGCATTAAATTTAACCTTGAAAAGAAAGAGAAACCTGCAAACTGAGGCAGAGAAGATGATCAACAGCAGCCATTCACTGATGCCTGTATCCACAGAGAAACTTCTTCACCAACACTGGCTGTGGGTGAGACCCCCTAAACCTGATGCCAGAACCATAAGGTAAAGCAGCAGAACAACACAGAGAAGGGATTGGAAAAGACAACCTGCAATGAGAAAACATGGACAGACCACAAATAAATCTAGACTGACTGCCCAATGCAAGGTTAACACTGAAAACCTACCAGCACAGTTCACCTGGTTCCAAGAACACAGTTTCTCACCCAATGAAAGGGCACCGCCCCAGCAAAGAATGACACTAATGGACTTAGCACAGACTAGCAAACAACAAAGAGAGGGGTCTGAGTGAATGGAGGGGGTGCCAGAGGGAGGGGGAAGTGTCCACAAAAGCATTTACCAAAGTTGTGATTTAAAGAGTAAAAACAAAAGAAAAGAAAAGAAAGAGAAACAAAGAAGGGATTATAGATTGAATGGGTATGTGCAGTTTGGAGTCTGGGGAAGGAACAATCACATATTTTTTCACTTGTTTCAACATGATGCTGAAAAACGAGTTACACATTGACTTTATATACATGAATCAGAGGTTTTTGATTTTTTTTTTAACCCCCAACTGCAGCCATGGGCAAGGGCAACAATGGGCTCTACTGTGCTGTACCCTCGGGATAACTATGTCAAAGTCAAAATAAAAAATAACCCAGTTAACAAAAGCCTCACATAACAATAAAGAAGTTGATTTTGTCAACAGCCTAAGTATTGCTTCCACTTTTTTTTTGATTAAAATTCAAATCCCTCCTGAGAAATAGCATCACTGAAATGTTAGCGAAGGTGATTATGAAGTTTGTTTTAAAATAAAGAGCAAATCCATATCAAAATAGTAGAGAAAAGCAGAAAGCTCGTGGTGGTGGTGAGTTGTTGGCAGCAGTGTTTTCTCTGAAAAAAAAAAAAAAAAACTGAGAATCAGTTGTTGATATAATGTATACTGATATAAACTGCTTATTTTCATGATCTGCATGCCAATATTTGCACATATGTTTTTGTTGGCAAGAAAGAGTCACAGAAACTGGTCTACTGAAAAGAAGACTAAGAGCTTTCTAAATCTACATTTAGAGTTTGAAGGGTTACTATAAGCAGACTTAAAACCTGCTTATCCTTATAATATGTAGATATTGCCTTCCTACTCCTACTATTTATTTCTTTGACCTGCATTTGATATACACTTGATTCTTTTCAATTTTGGTTACTGCCCCACCAATCACTACTTGAAAAACTTGATAACTTAAAACAACAAAATTTATTCTCTCATCGCTCTGGAGGCCAGAAATCCAAAGTCAGGGAGTTGGCAAGGAAACACTCCATCTGGAAGCTTTAGGAGAGAATTCTTTCTTGAGTCTTCCAGCTGCTGATGGTTACTGGAATTCCTTAGTTTCCTTGGCATATGCCATATCATTCAATCTCCATCTTTACCTTCTCCTTTGTGTCTTTTCCACTGTGTGTCTTATAAGAACCCATGGCTGGATTTAGGGCCCACTTGCATCATCTAGGATGATCTTATCTTGAGATCTTTAATGATATTGAGATCTAATTACATCTGCAAAACACATTTTCCAATTAAGGTAACAGTCACAGATGCTGGGGATTAGGGCACTGCTAAATTCAACCTACTGCATCTTTATATCCATAGAGTTTTTACTTAATAGCTAAACCTTGATATTTCTATCAAGTATCTCAGTGTCAAACCCTTAAAGTTAAAAACATTCTCCCAATCTACAGTCAAGATCTGCTCTTCATGGAGGTCTCTTGAGTCTTCCTCACCTTGGACTTTTGGCAGCTATCCATGACTGCTCCATTTATGGCTGTTGTATTTTCTTTAATCTTTCTTTTGAGGGTTGATCTATTGTTTTTGAAAATACAGATCAATAGTCTCTCCATCTGCTTATGTTCTTAGTACCCACAAGTAGGATCGATCCCATGGTGATGACCTGAGTTAGATTTTAGGTGATGTGACACATGATACTGGGTTTTAATTCAAAGAACTTTTGACAAACCCAACCCAACCTAGAGTTTAAATATAATAAGCAAGAATAAATATTTCTTTAAAATATTTTCAATACCAATTATCAAATTTTCAACACTTCCAGCTAGTTTTTCTAGGATTATAAATTTACTCTTACTGTGTACACGCATGCACACACACACACACACACACACACACACATGCACAGAGTTCATATTCCTGTATCATTCTTATATATAAACCAGTTTAGTATTTTTCATTTAGCATTAAATTTCCAAATTGTTCAAGGCAAATCATTGAAATGCAGGTTACTTCTCACAATACTAAAAGGAATTAAATCTGTGTTTAGTGCTTATGGTTATGCAAATTTGTCTGAAACTGAGCCCGATTTTATATTTATTTTCCCTTTAATTTTTTCTCATAGATGAAAAACTATCTTCCCTTTTATTTGTTTGGTTTTCTATGTACCTAT
The DNA here is from genome assembly GCA_004024945.1 of Uropsilus gracilis. NCBI lineage: Eukaryota > Metazoa > Chordata > Mammalia > Eulipotyphla > Talpidae > Uropsilus > Uropsilus gracilis. Next base: position 45,073 of record PVHY01008106.1, read on the forward strand.
CATTAATTTCCTCTCAACTTTTCCTAGAAAAGTATGAACCTCAGATCCATATTGTATAACAAATTAGATGATGTCTCAGTTCCAGTGTTTATATTGGAATCTTCCCTCTTCCACCCCTCTATCCATCTGCTCTAGTCTTCATTGTAGGACTTTACCAACTTTCATAAGATTCTAATGAAGTTGTTTAAAAAAATAACATTTTTCCTCTCTCTACACTGTCTATTCCTTATCTATATTTATTTTGATTTCTTCTAGGAATGACCCTCCTCAGGTTCCCCTGACTCTTGGAAGTGTATAATTAAGTGTATGTCACTAAAAAAGGACAAGAAGCTGGGAGTAGAGCTATGAGCTAAGAACCTCTGTTCTAGACTGTGAGATCAACCACAAAAATATTTACTTTTCCTAATTTGTGCATAACCCATTTCCTTGTCAAACACCTGTTCAGGGTTTACTAGCACTTTCTTATCTTATTCTCTGTTTACTCCATTCAGGGTAATAGATTTTTCTGTATATTCTTCCAACTGCCAGATGGGAACCTACTTTATAAATGCTGCTTTCTCTATCTGGACATTTCTTTCCTCAGTTCCTTGAATGGCTGCTTTATTCATAATCTAGCTCTTTGTAGGGAAGCTTTGCCTGACTCCCCCACTTTAGTGCTCCCCCACTCAGTTCTCCTTACTCAACTTGTTTTCTTTTTCATAATCTTAATAGTAGACATATTGCTTTATTCTTAATTGCTTCTTTAATATCTTTGCCACTTATATTTAAACTCTTGTCTTGTTCAACCATACTTTCCTTAAGACACAAGAAGTACCTACCTTCCAGTAGCATAGTAAATATTTGCTTAAAGAATAAAAATATAATTATATCACTTACATAACATTTTCCCTGGAGAAGGAAAAGAAGGTGCAGTTGGAGACAACTGCACAATCACTTTCAAAGACCTTATTCTAAGTTAAATTTACTTAAAAATATTCTTTCCAAATTAACTTGAAAGCACTCTCATCCCATGAGAAGTCATCATGTGTAAGACATTTTAAATGCAATAGATATGCTGTGCAGTTCCGAATTTGACTCAGTAGATAAATTATATGTAGCACCTACAATTGGAAATTGACTTTGGTAATTATAGTGAATGGGAAGATATATATCTACAGGTGGGTAGGCAGGTTGACAACTCAGGGAATAGCTAATGTTTAATTTGAGTTTAGGCTTGAAAGTGGTTAGTAGCAGAATTTTTTTTTTCCTTAGGAAAGATAATTTCCTTTTCCTTTCTCCATCTTCTTTCTATTAGGGCCTCAACTGACTGGTTGTGGTCCACCCCCATCATGGAGGTGATCTGCTTTACTCAAAACTTGACGATTTAAATGACAATCTCATTTAAAAAATTTTTTTCCACAGAGACATCTAGAAGAACTTTTGATCAACTATCTGAGAACTGCAGGGAAGTCATAAGAACTTTGATTTTCATATCTGCTATGAAATTTGCAATACTAATTATAGCCATGCATGGTGGTGCTGGCCTGTATTCCCAGTTACCTGGGAGGCTAAGGTTGGGGATCATTTGTGTCTGCAGGTTCAGGACAACCCTGAGCAGCATAGTATCTTTAAAAAAAAAAGTTGTCACTACTAATTAATCTTAATAATTAGAGATTAAAAAAAATCTTAGCACATATATAAGGAAATTCTTTTTCTCCAGTGTTTACACAATCCAAAATAAATAATTAAAAGGCTTTGTCATTAATATGAAGGGTATGCCTTAGAGAAAAAGGTTCTCGTGCCAATAAAATTTGTCTATTGAATCTGATCAATTTGAGCTGCTTATTATGATCACTTAAGAAGACACAGTAAGAAAAGTTCTTGTAAAACTGCGGGTAGACATATTTTCCCCAACCTACACTCTTTATTTTTGTTGCATGGGAGCTGTATACACACACACACACACACACACACACACACACACATACACACACACACAAAACTACAGGATTTTTATATATAGATAAATTTCACTTCATTGTAATCCCAGGGGGATTAACCCCCCCCCCCACCCTCCCCACCATTCTCCCCTTTTCCCCTGCCCAAAGTTGTGTGCTTCAGTTTGCTTAACTTGTTTTGACTTTTCCTCATGGCTTTTACTTATTTTTATTTTGTACCATATAATAGTGAAAATATTTGGTTTCTGTCTTACTCTTTTTGACTTGTTTCTGCTAATATGATTTCTTCTAAGTATATCCATTTTATCATAAAATCATCAAATTTGTCATATTTAATTGATGAGTACTATTCCATAGTGTATATACCACATTTTTTCATCCAGTCATCTGTTTTGGGGAATTTAGGTGGCTTCCAAGTACTTGCAATTATAAATAGTGCTGCAGTGAACATCCGAGCACAGGTGTCCCTTTGTATCCACAATAAGGTCTCTTTTGGGTAGATTCCCAGAAGAACAATTGCTGGGTCAAATGGTAGTTCCATTTTCATTAATTTTAGGGTCCTCCACACTGCTTTCCATAGTGGTTGAACCAGTTTACATTTCCACCAGCAGTGTAAGAGTGTTCCTTTCTCTCCACATCCTCACCAGCGCTTGTTGCTGCCTGTTCTTTGGATGTGGGCCATTCTTACTAGTGTAAGGTGGTATCTCGTGGTTTTGATTTGCATTTCTCCGATTGCTAGTGACATTGAGTAATTTTTCATGTGCCTGTTGGCCATTTGTATTTCCTCTCTGGAGAGGTATCTTTTTAGTTCTCCCCATTTTTTGATTGGGCTTCTTGTTTTGCTTTTGTTTAGTTGTGTGAGTTCCTTGTGGATCTTCGTTATTAAATCCTTATCACTCTTGTGGAGGGCAAAAATTTTTTTCCCATTCGGTTGAGCTTCTTTTTGCTTTTTTCTGCTGTCTCTTCTGCTGTACAGAAACTTTTTAGTTTGATGTAGTCCTATCTGCTTATGGTTTCCTTCCTTCCTTCTTTTTTTTTTTTTTTTTTTTTTTTTTTTTTTTTTTTTTTTTTTTTTTTTTTTTTTTTTTTTTTTTTTTTTTTTTTTTTTTTTTTTTTTTTTTTTTTTTTTTTTTTTTTTTTTTTTTTTTTTTTTTTTTTTTTTGCCATCTGTAGGTATTTCCAGAAAGAGATTTATGAATTGTAATTCATGGAGGGTTTTGCCCAAGTTTTCCTCTATGTATGTTATGGTTTTGGGTCTGACCTCCAAGTCTTTTATCCATTTTGAGTTGATTTTTGTACATGGTGTGAGGGAGTTGTCTTGTTCCGTTTTTGGCATGTCTTAGTCCAATTTTCCCAGCACCATTTATTGAAGAGGCTATCTTTGTTCCAGTGTAAGGTTTTTACTCCTTTGTCAAAGATTAGTTGACTATTATATGTGTGGTTTTATTTCAGGGCACTCAATTCTGTGCCATTGGTCTGATTGTCTGTTTTTGTACCAGTACCAAGCTGTTTTAATTATTATGGCTTTGTAGTATAGTTTGAAGTTTGGAATTGTAATACCTCTGTTTTCTTTTTTTCTGGTCAGGAGGCTTTTTGATATTTGAGGTCTTTTGTTATTCCATATGAATTTCAGTAATTTTTGTTCGGTTTCTTTAAAAAATGTCATTGGGATTTTTATTGGGATTGCATTGAATCTGTAGATTGTGTTTGGTTGGATGGCCATTTTGATGATATTAATTCTTCTAATCCATGAACAGAGAATGTCTTTCCATTTCTTTATGTCTTCTTCTATCTCTTTTAGCAGTGTTTTAAATTTTCTTTGTATAGTTCTTTCACATTTTTTGTTAGGTTTATCATCAGATATTTAATTTTTATTTTTTGGTGCAATGGTAAATGGGATGATTTACTCTTCTTTTACTTGACTTTTTGCATATAGGAAAGCCACTGACTTCTGTGTGTTGATTTTGTATCCAGCTACCTTACTGAACTGGTTTATTATTTCAAGCAATTTTTCTGTGGATTTTTTGGGGTTATCTATATTGAGAATCATGTCATCAGCATATAATGATAGCTTCTGTTCCTCTTTACCTATTTGTATCCCTTTTACATCTTTCTCTTGCCTTATTGCCCTAGCTAGAACTTCCAGTACAATGTTAAAGAGTAGTGGGGAGAGTGGATATCCTTGCCTGGTTTCAGGTCTTTACTGGAATGATTTTAGTTATTCCCCATTTAGGATGATGTTTGCTGTAGGTTTTTCATAGACAACATTTATTATGTTGATGTAAGTTCCTTTAATCCCTTATTTTCAAGGGTTTTTATCATGAATGGATGCTGGACTTTGTTGAATGCTTTCTCTGCATCTATTGATATGATCATACAGTTTTACTTTTTCTCTGTTGATGTGGTGTATTATGTTAACTGATTTCTGGACGTTGAACCATCTTTGTGCCCCTGGGATAAATCCCATATGGTGGATAATGCTTTTTATGCATTGTTGGAGTCAGTTTGCCAGGATTTTGTTTATAATTTTTGCACCCGTGTTCATTAAGGAAATTGATCTATAGTTTTCTTTCTTGGAGCTGTCCTTATTTGGTATTGGTATGAGTGTGATTTTTGCTTCATAGAATGTGTTTGGCAGTTTTCCCTCTTTCTCAATTTTTTGGAAAAGCTTTAGTAGTGCAGGCATTATTTCATCTTTGAATGTCTGGTAGAATTCATCTGAAGAGCCGTCAGGCTCTCGTTTTTAGGTAGAGTTTTGATGACTGCTTCAATTTCACTTCTTGTTATTGGTTTATTTAAGTTATCTATATCATCCTTGTTTAATTTTGGGGAGTTGTATACTTCTAAGAATCTGTCCATCTCATCCAGGTTTTTGTATTTATTTCCATATAGTTGTTCATAGTAATCTCTTATTATCCTTTGGATTTATTTTGTGTCTGTTGTAATTTCTCCTCTTTCATTTGTGATTCTGTTTCTTTGAATTTTCTCTCTTCTTTCCTTTGTGAGCTTTGCAAGGGGCTTATCAATTTTATTTATTTTTTCAAAGAACCAGCTTCTGGTTTTGTTGATCTTCTGGATAGTCTTTTTTTTGTTTCTGGGTTATTTATTTCTTTTATCTTTGTTATTTCTTGTCTTTTTCTGGGTTTTGGGGTTTTTTGCTCTTTTTCTAAATTTTTGAGTGGTAGATTAGGTTGTTTTTTCAGTTAGTGTCTTGGTTTTTGATATGGGCCTATATTGCTATAACATTTTTCTTAGATATGCTTTGTTGCATCCCACATTTTTTGGAATGTTATGTCTTCTTTGTTGTTTGTTTTGAAGTAATTTTTAATTTCTTCTTTAATTTCTTCAATTACCCATTCTTCATTTAGCAGCATGTTGTTCAGTCTCCAAGTGTTGGATGTTCTTCTTGTTTCCTTTTCATTGTTGATTTCTTCTTTGATACCCTTATGGTCTGAAAAAAACATTGGTATTATTTTAATATTTGTATATTTATTCATGTTTGCCTTGTGGCCTAGTATGTGGTCAATTTTAGAGAATTATTCAAGTGCATTTGAGAAGGTGTATTCTTTTCCTTGTGGGTGTAGCATCCTGTAGATAGCTCTTAGGTCCATTTTTTCTAGGTCTTCTTTTAAGGCTTTTGTGTCCTTATGTAGCTATTTTTTTTTTTTTGATCTGTCCTGTGTTGAGAGTGGGGTGTTGAAGTCTCCTACTATATATGTGTTTTCATCTATTTTTTTTTTCAGTTCTTTTAGTAGCTCTCTTATGTATCTTTGTGCACCCTCATTTGGTGACTATATGTTGATAATTGTTTTGTTTTTTTGGTTGGTTGACACTTGAACCATTAGGTAATGACAGTCCTTATCCTTTATTATTTATTTTATTTTGAAATCTGCTTTGTCTGCTATAAGAATGGCTACCCTGCCTTTTTTTTGGGGGGGGGGGGGCATTTGCTTGTAGAATTGTTTTCCATCATTTTACCTTCAATCTATGCTTGTCTTTTGGGATCAGATGTGTTTCTTGGAGGCAGCAGAATGTTGGGTTCTGTCTTTTAATCCAGTCTGCAACTCTGTGTCTTTTTACTGATAAGTAAAATTACAGAATTTTATCTTTCTCAAATTTTATCACCTTCTGTTGAAGTGATCGGTAAAAACACATTTGATGACAGAATGAACTATGCAAAACTGAGATGAATTGTACATTACCATCTATACTGCAGCTGCAGTGGATATGCAGGAGTTAAATAATAATTCTGTAGCAAGGGAAAATTTAGTTCTTTTAGGAATAGAGTATACAATTCATTTTCATCTTAGAGCCCAATTAGAAGTGTGACTTTCGTTAACAGAGGGAGTCCATCATAATTTCCCCTAACTTGACAGCAAAGTAAAGAAAACTACAGAATAGTAGGACAACGCAGAGATGTAGGGAGAGGGTGCTCAGAAGAGACAGACCCTCTGGACTGAGACAAGAGGAACATTAGACATGTGAGTGTCACTTTCTAATTCTGTCAACTTGGGAAAGTTATTAACACACTTGACCTTCAATTTCCTCCTAAATAAAATGGGAACAGTGTTGTCAGGATGAAATAAATTATACATTTATAATTAGAGTAGGTAAGCTTTGTTTCTGGTCATAAAGCATCTCATCTTTTGAGGCTCTGCCTCTCAGTAACTCCATAAGATTCCAGAGATCTGTCAAGTAAAAGACCCCAGCTGGTGATGGCAGATAGGCTCATGACCAAGGCTAGGGATCTTTTTCCAAACATTTGAATCTTAAAAGGAGGCACATTGAGATGGGTGCAACCGATGTGCCACTGCTATGAGATCTTGGGAATTATCCTAGTTACCATTCTTTCAGTCTTGATTTTTCAGTTTCCCTTTGATTCTGCTGAAAGTACATCATTTTCAAGTTGGCTGTGGGTTAGCTTTTGCTTGTAAACTAAAAATCCCATTATAATGCAGACTATTAATACAGCATATTAGCAAATACTTAAAAATCATTTTAATTACTTCAGCAAAACTTTTGGAGCTCAGGGTGAGAAAAAAGTAAATCAAGTATTTCTAATTGTCAAAAGTGGTCAGTAAGGTTTCTTTTTTCCATTATTCCTTTTTTGTGGGATACTACAGTCTTTCTCTAAGACAAGAAGCATGGCACAGCAGAAAGAATGTTGGGCTGAGAATTAAATGATTGGATTCTGATCTTGAGGTTTCTATCAAGATCATTTCACTTTGGATAATCATCCAGTATCTTTAGATATTTCTTCCTCTATATAGTAAATGTGTTGGGTTGTGTGATCTCTAATGGACACTAAATATAAAATGTGTAGCTTATACATTTTACTTTAATATAAGCACTTCCTCTGAAGATATTGACAAACTGATCTAAAAATTTATATGAAATTCCAAATGATCTCAATTAGTCAAATCAATCTTGAAAAGGAACAAAGTTGAAGAACCACATTTTTTTATTTCAAATGTATTACAAAGCTACAGTAATCAAAACAGTGTAGTACTGGCATAAAGACAGTTAAAGAGGCTAAAAATAAAACAAAGTCTAAAAATAAACCTTCCCATAAGCAGTCAAATGATTTTTGATGAGAGCAAAAACCATTCACTGGAAATAAATAATTTCTTTTAAACAAATGGCACTGGAAAAACTGGCTATCCATATAGAAGAATTAAGTTGAGGCTTTATGTGGTATCTGAGCTTAAAAACTTAACTCTAAAGAGATCAAAGACCTAAAAGTGAGATCGAATACTATAAAATTATTAGGGCAAAAATTTTGTGATACATGATTTTATGGATATTGCACCAAAGTCACAAGAAACAAAGGGAAAAAGAGGCAAATAGACCTTGCAGAAATTTTAAAATGTTGTGCATCAAAAGGCATTACCAACAGCAAAAATAAAATCCCACAAAACTGGAAAAAAAGGTTTGCAAATAACTATTTGATAAGGAGTTATCCAGAATATATAGTTAACAAAAAAGATTAAAAATCATAAAAGAAAATGAATAGACATTTTTCTATAAAAGATAAATAACTGTTAGTCACATGAAGAGATATTTAGCATCTCTATCATTAAGGAAATGCAATACGAAACTTTAATGTGATAATATCTCCCATTCATTAGGTTGGCTGACCATTATCAGACACAGAAAATATCAACTATTGGTGAGGATGTGGAGAAATTGAAGTGTTGTATGCTGTTGTTGGGAATGCAAAATGTCACAGCTGCTATGGGAAACAATGTAACAGTTCTCAAAAAACTGATAATCGTTTTACCCTTATCCAGCTATTTTACTTCTGGATATATACCCAAAATAAAGGAATAAGAACCTCAAAGAAATATTTGCACATCCATATTTATAGCAGCATGTTTATAAAGGCAAAAATGTATCTAAGTTCTATGGATAATATATAAACAAATTGTGGTATTTGCATAAAAGGGAATATATTATTCAGCCTTAGAAAGGGAGGAAATTCTGATCTATATTATACCATAGATGAAACTTGTGAAAATTATACTAGGAGAAATGTCAATAACAAAAAGGTAAATATTGCTGATTCTGCTTACAGAAGATACTTAACATTGTCCAAATCTTAGAGAAAAAGGAATGGTGGTTGCCAGGTGTGAGTAGGAAAAAGAAATGGATCATTAGTATTTAATGTGTATAATTCAGTTTTGCAAATTGAAAAGAATTCTGAAAACGGGTTGAGAGATGACTGCACAGTCATATGCATGTATTTATTAATACTGTACATTTCAAATTGGCTAAGTAGTGAATTCTATGTTATGTATATTTCAGCACAAAAATATTGAAGAAATAGGGAACAATGGGAAATGTAGCTTTATTATATGACTAGAGAGTTGAAAGTTGGAAATATGTGAATAGTATTAGTAACTATCACATAGGAATCAAAATTCCCAAACTGGAGTAGTAAATTGTGTTAATGACACTAGGACAATGACTTTTCCCCCCATTGGAATAGGCATCTACTTACTAAATTTCCATGACAGAGCCTTGCTCAGATCCTTTGTCCCTAGTTTTAGAGCAGTATAACTGATAACCAAAATTAATACATATTGAGGATGTAAAACATAATTATATATATAAAATCTGCAGATGATATATCACGAAACATACATACACATATAAATAGATATAAAATGATTCTCCTTTTCAATTTAGCTAAAATATCCATCAGCTTATATATTTACCTTAAAGAATTTTTATTTATTTTTTTTTGGTGAGAATGTTTCAGTCCTATTTAGGTTCTATTTTCAGCAGATTTCAATCACTCAGTATAGCATTTTGACTCGTCACCATATTTTACAGTAGAGTTTCAGACATTATTCATCTTATAGGTGAAAATGTATACTCTCTTTATGCCCTTTTACCACCCTCTCCTTTTTACCACCATCTCACAGCAGCTACATATTTACTCATTGTTTCTATGAATTTAACTTTTTCCCATTAAAAAAAGTCATATATAAATGATTCCTTATGATATTTGTCTTTCTCTGTGACTTATTTCACTCAGCATCAAGCCCTCCAGGCTCATCCATTTTGTTTCAAATGATGGGACTTCCTTCCTCTTTAAGTCTGAAAAAATAGTTCATTGCATGTACATATACATATAATATTTCATAGCATATATTTAGATATGTATCTCTGTAAGTTTCACATTTTCTTTATCCATCCATCTGCTAAGAGGCATTTACATTGTTTCCATTCCTTACTATAGTGAATAACACTATCACATGAAAATAGAAACATTTCTTTGAGATAATGATTTTATATTCTTTGGATGTATTCCAAAAGTAGGGTTGCTGGAACATATTGTACTTCTATTTTTAAGTTTATGAGGATGCTTCTTCCATACTGTTTTCCATAATGGCTGTGCCCATGTATATTCCCACCAACAAGGTTACCTTTTCTTTACATCTTTGCCAGTATTTGTCATCACTTATCAGGTGTGACTTATCAAGTGTGACATGATTACTCACTGCAGTTCGATTTCATTTCCCTGATGAATGAGACTAAAGATCTTTTTATGTACTGTCTCACCACTTGTGTGCCTTCTTTAAAGAAGATGTCCATTCAGGTTCTTTGTTCATTTTTAAAATGGGCTTTTTCTTTCTTTCTTCTACTTTTTTACTATTGAGTTGCTTGAGTCTCATGTATGTATTGAATATTAAATTATTGGATATATAGTTTTCAAATATATTCTTTTACACTATAGTTTCCCTTTTAATTTTATTGATGATTTCCTTTGCTACTTTTAGTTTGATTTAGTTTGATGCAGTTTATTTTTGCTTTGGGTGCCTTTGTTTTTTGTATCAAAGCCATAAAAATAATTGTCAAGGTGAATGTTGAAGAGCTTACCCTTTACATTTTATTCTCCAAGTTGTATGGATTTTTCAAGTTTTTCATCTAATTTGGGTAAAATTTTTGTGCATCATTTCATCCTTTACATGTGGATATACAGTTTGCTCTTTCTTGGTTTCTGTTATATTTTTTCTCTTCCCTTCTGTGTCCATTAATGACTCCTTCTTAAAACAATCATTAAATGTTTGAGTGTCTCATGACTTGACTACCAATGATTGGTTTTTTTTTCTACCTAGATTTTATACTTAGGTGATATTATGAAATCTGTTGGCTTTAGCTAGGCACGGTGGCACGTACCTGTAAGCTTTAGCCTATAGAGCGTGGCTGGGACTCGGTATCATGGTTTGACTCCCACCCAGGGCAACGTAGCGAGACCTAGTTTTCCAAAAATCAGCTGGGCGTGGTAACGTGTGCCTATAATCCCAGCTACCTAGGAAGCTGAGGTTGGGGATTGCTTGAGTCTATGTTACCCCAGGCAACGTGAGGCTGTGGTTACACAGGCAAATAGCAAGACCTAGTCTCAAAAAAAAAAAAAAAAAAATTGTTGGTTTTAGAACTTTCTAAAACTTTCTAAATATACTAGTCCTTGAGTATTTGTATTTGTATATACAGTACCAGTTACAGGAAGAGTGATGGTGTTGGATTGGTGGTTTCCAAATAGATTTGTTATTTTCAGTTCTGAGGTTGAGAGAGTTCACAGAAAAAAAATAAGATACTGGCCTTATGATAGCACCTTTTGTTTTAAGATTAGATGCAGGAAAAAGTGAAGTAGAAAAGAAAATCAGAGAGATCATAACATTGAGAGAGAAGTTTTGGCAGGTTATAAAGTATTTCAGAGTAAAGAGTGGGAAAAGAAAACTGACAGGTATAAATCATTTCTTTTCTAAGTCTGACAGTAAGGGAACAGTAAATAAGAAAAGAAAACATAAGTCAACTTTAATTTTTATTGTTCTTTATTTGAATTATTGTCTCAAACAATGCTCATTGGAGCAGAGATAAAAAAAATTTTTAGAAAAGAAATCTATAGAGACAAAACATTGGAAATATGAGAAAAAGAAAAATCAGGGAAATAAGAAGGCTTACATTTCTAGTTTTGTGTTGAAAAGGTGAGATTACCCTTTAGACACAAAGAAGTAACTTTATAGACGCTTCTAAAATGTATAGAAGCAACTTCAAGTTCTGTGGAGAGTGATGTGTTGGGGAAAACTGAAAACTATGGCTCAAATAGTTGTGATAACACAGGAGGTAAGATAATCTACTAAATGATCAGGGAGGATTCAAGACTTCAGTGACAAGGAGAAAATAGGGAAACAGACTGTAATATATCAGACAGCAGTTAGAAAAATCCGAGTTTAGTGTTTCAGCTGACTGAGTGACTATATATATATATATATAGATAGATAGATAGATAGATAGATAGATAGATAGATAGATAGACTATATATATATAGTCTATATATATATAGACTATATATATATAGACTATATATATAGTCTATATATAGAGAGAGACTATATATATATATATATATATAGTATTCCAGTATAAAACCAGTAATAAAATTTCTGGTTTTCATGTTTGTTACCTAAGATACATAGGAATTGTTATTGTTCTCTATATACCCTAGCATCTTATATTGATTCTGTGATTGAGTGAGGAGGGGTGAAATAGCTTCTCTAAGGATATACTGGGAATACTGAGGGAATGAGAAGCACAACCAACCAAGCAGCAGCACAAAGATCTAGTAGCAAGTGATTAATGCTGAGTTTGGTCTGAATGATTATGTATCATCTAAGTCCTCAAAGATAAGCAGCAACGGAGAAAGCAAGCAACATGGCGACCCTGTATACAGGCTGTTAGAGTGAAGCTTTCCAGGATATCAGGGGCAGTCTGTCCAGTCTAGTGAAGAGAGGAACAGTATTGACAATGCTGCCCAACTAAAGACAAACTTCAGGGCCATCATGGATAAAATGAATTAACATTTAATCAACAGAAAGTTTGGAGATTTCTCTGAAGTTAGAATGCTAGCTGCAGGGGCTGGGGAAGAAGGTAAGAATGGCAGGAAGAAATTATATGTATAGCGAAGAGTTTATGTTTGAATCTAGAGAAAAAGCAATGATTATGAAAGGTGATATTTATTATGCTCTTATCCTGACATGTAACTGTTGTTAGATAAAGACACAGAGAAGTTAAGACAATACAGAGGAAAGGAGGCATTAAAGCAGTTTAGCAAGTAAAGCACTTATATGACCAAGGCCTTGGATTATAAATTGGAAATGTAATTGTGAGGCCTAAGAAATGGTGTCTGGAGAACTGGACATTTGAAGATTTGATGATGGTGGAGATGGAGTGCATTATCCTCAAAATCGTGTATGCATATGCACACAAATATTGGATGGAAGGGTTATACAATGAGATACAAATTTTAAGACAACAGTGGACTAAAGTAACCCTGATAAACAAGGGTGTTCTCAGTCAAAACAAGGAATACAATTACTATTCATCACTCGTCAAAGTAAGGAGAATGGGAGAAGATACAGCCACCATAATAAAACTGAACAACAGGTTATTGGAAATAAATAAGGGGAGTAGTTTTCATTAAGATGACTGAGAAGAGACAATAGGAAGGTAATTATAGCACTTAGAGTATTGCTTAGTAAACAAAACCCTCAGTAAGCTTTTGTTGAAAACTAATCACATATTTGTTTAGTATTTCTTATTTTCAGAACATTCTCACATGTTTATGTTTTAATCTGGTGAGATTTTTAAAAAAAATAGGTCATCTTAATTTGCTTCCAATTCTTTGCCCCCCACCCTTTCTTTACAGAGAAAATGAGCTCAATCAACAAAGGGTACCTCCTGTCAAGACCTCAAGAATTTGCAACTTGGATGTGGATTCTAAATTCCATCAAAAATTGGGATAAAGAGCAAAGTACAGAACTTTGGGGAAAGTCAGATTTCAAATGCTGAGAATTTGAAAATCTAGTTTCAAATTCAAAAGGTCAAAGACAAAATAGAAGTTAACAAGTCTGAGTCAAGTACTGGATTCAGTCAAGTACTGGGTACTGGGTAAATGGACCAGAGATAGAAAACAACTCAGGAGAAAAAAGAAGTGTTCACAGAGGCATTTTTGGTGAAATTTAAGCTCATTTTCTTTAACTCATACTGGGTAGGTGTGTTGGTCAACTTTTAATAATTAACAATGAGGCAAGTTGAAATCTACTTGTGGGTACTCATCTGATAAATAGTGATTGATGTTTATGGTTCTTGTTCCAATAAAGTGTGGGCAGAAGGGGAGTTTAAGCCATAGTCAAAAACTAATTTCACAATTTAGTGAATTGTTTCTAAATTCTCCTGCCTTTCTGGGTCACCTTTTACTTTAATCCACATAATTGGCTTGGGCCACCATTTAATCACAGGTAATTGCTATGGGAAGGATAATAACTCTTCCCTCTCCCCATATTACCATTTCGTCCTGATTTCCTACCACTTAAAATTTTCTATTCCTATTAATTCATTGTCTCTGATTATGCTCTTGAATCCTGTAGCTGACATCTTTGCCCTGCCTCACTGCTCTTCTTCCTCAGTTCCCCAAAGAATTCCCAGGAACCAATTTCCTCTGAAACAGATATCTACATAGAGTTTTAGGATAATAGGGTCATGTGAACATTCATTACTGCATTTAGTAAAAAGATCTCAGCACCATCTATTATCTCAACATTTTTCTAGGTGCTGGCATAAAATAGTGAACAATAAAAATTAAATCCTTATCTTCACATTGCTGATATTTTATTCAAGACACAGACAACTAATTTAAAAAACACATTCAAAATATAAATTCACTTCTTGTGGTAAACAAGTAGCTCTAATACTATTTGAGAATAAATGTGGACTTGGGTTTCTTAAAGAGTTGCTTTATTTCCCACAGACAGCTCTCTGTTACTCTGAAGAAGGAATCACAAATGGGAGAAGAAAACATCTGAAGGAGATTCCAGGATAATTAAGCGCCGTTCTCCTGTAGTCCTACACTGAAGCAAGGACCCCTCACAAGACTCTGAGAAGGAAAGAGTATGTGCAGTTGCTCTGTTCTGGGGCAGTCTGTTAAAGGCATTTGTCTCCTGATATGGGTGTTGTCTGACCAGGAGTTATCTCCTATTAGTACCAATTTGGATCCTCCCTTCAGGCTGGAACCTTTTCTTCATATCAAAATACAAAGAACCTCCCCAACACTTCTGCCTAGATAGATGGTTTTTACTTAGAACCATTGACATCTCTTTTCTCTGGAATTCTTTCAGCTCCCAAATCATGATTAATATTTTTAGTTAACATCCTTCCCTTTAATTAGTGGGAAAATCTTTTTGCCCTCCACAAGAGTGATAAAGGTTTAATAACGCAGATCCACAAGGAACTCACACAACTAAACAAAAAGCAAGAAGTCCAATCAAAAAATGGGGAGAAGAACTAAAAAGGCACTTCTCCAAATAGGAAATACAAATGGCCAACAGGCACATGAAAAATTGCTCAATGTCACTAGCAATCAGAGAGATGCAAATCAAAACCACAATAAGATACCACCTTACACCAGTAAGAATGTTCCTCATCAGAAAAAACAGGCAACAAGTGCTGGCGTGGATGTGGAGAAAAAGAAACACTCTTACACTACTGGTGGGAGTGTAAACTGGTCCAGCCACTATGGAAAGCAGTGTGGAGGACCCTCAAACTAATGAAAATGGAACTACCATTTGACCCAGCAATCACTCTTCTGGGAATCTACCCAAAGAAGAAAGTGTGGGTACAAAAGGACACCTGTGCGCAGATGTTTATTGCAGCACTATTTATAATTGCAAGGACAAGGAAACAACCCAAATGCCCCAAACAGATGAATGGATGAAAAGGATGTGGCATATATACACAATGGAATATTACTCATCAATTAAAAATGACAAATTTGATGAATTTATCGAAAGATGGATGTACCTAGAAGAAATCGTATTAACAGAAATGAGTCAGAAAGAAAAAGACAGAAACTAAATGGTTTCACTAATATATGGAAAACCAAATGAAAGTACACAACAGGAGAGTGGGGACCAGCTGAAGCGGTCAGGGTGGGGAGGTGGTGGGGGACCCCAGGGATTAAAATGATGTGAAATATATATATATAAATTATTCAACAAAAAATAAAATGATTTATGGATTTAAAATAATTTATAATTTTCTGTTGCAACTAATATGATAGGTTTATATTTTATATATTTCATTATAAAATGGTGCAAAGAATAGAGGTTCTCCTGTCAGATAAAGGGAGTCTCTGGTTGTAGGGGAATAGTGAGAAGCAAACTAAACCAGTGAACGATGTCCTGAACAGACATCATCCCATTTTCCAGGCTGGTGATACCTCAGGTACTGATGATTACAACTCCCAACATGCTATGAACTGGACTTCCTGAATGGGAGGCAGCTGGGATAGACGAAGGAGGAAGCATCTACATATATATATATATATATATACATATATACATATATATACATATATATACATATATATACATATATATATATATATATATATATATATATATATATATATATATATATGGAGAGAGGGAAAGAGAGAGAGAGAGACAGAGAGAGGATGGAAAGATGGAGAGAGAAATGCATGGAGTGGCCGCTTCTGGGAAATTTAGAGTTTTGGCAGGGAGCAAAGGAACTGGTCTGGCAGCCATCAAATTGATCTTTTCTTGGTTTATTTGGCACATTATGAATTTTGGATTTCTCCTTCCATCCCAGGTTTCTGGGACCTACCTAATCTCTTTCTTGTGGGTCCCATCAGAAGGGGCCTTGGATTCCTGACAAACTTTCTTCTCAGCCTCGACACTCTGTTCTGTGTAATCTGTTTGGCTGGAAATTTACTCACAAGGGCGTGGGTGATTTTTGGAGTTTGATCTGGAAGTCTGTTGCTTAAAGTCTCCTCTTTTTCCTCCCTTTTGAATTTCACACCAATTATAGATCTTAGGCACACTAAGAGTATCTGAGTATGGTTTCTACATTTTTTTTGCCTTTGTTTGCAAAAATGACTGTACTCTAGAAATTAGGTAATGAAAACAACAAAGCAGTGTACTTAACTAAAGTCACAAATGGGAGCAGTTAGCCCTTTAAATCCAGACACTCATCAGGTTCATCCTAGGACACATGAGCAGAAGCAAGACCATACTATCTTAAAAAGAGGAAAAAACTGATTTATTCATGTCCAACAAGACAAAATAGACAAAAAGTCACTGAGTGTACAACTGCCTGCCCCCCCCTTGGTATTCTTATCACATTGTCCAGTTGATATTGGGTGAGAAAACAGACAAAATGGGGTGCTTACCCAAACTTACAAAGGGTGGCAGCTAGTCCTTTAAAGCCAGCCACACACCAGGCTCTTCCCAGCCTGCACATACAGTAGCAAGACTACATAAACTTTAAGAGGGAGGCAGAAACAAATTTACTTATTAAAAGACAACTTGGAAAAGAGTCACTGAGGGGTACAAGGGAACCCCTTTGCTAATCTTACCACACAGTCCAGTCTCTAGTTCAAAGTGCACATGGTTTTACCAGTCATGTGTATCCAGAAAATGGCAACTGCCTTACCTTAAGCCGGATGAAAGAGTTAAGATGGCACCATCGCTCCTTCTTCAAAGACACAGCTCCACTCACTGCAAGCCAGAAGAAACTAAGAGGGCATTGACAGGAGATTCAAATCTAATGAGGAAAACCAAGATGGCGTCCTCAATTCTTCTCCAAAAGGTACAGCTCTGGAACTCCTTCAGCTCCAACTACAAAGTGACCCAGCATCAGCAAGACTCACTTGGTACAGCAACACAGCAAGCGCTTCAGGCGTCTCATGTTGGAAACAGCAACACAGCAATCTCTCCTCAGTTCTCCAGAAGATTTCCAAGCTTTGCAGTTTAAAAATTAAACCAAGTTCTCAAGTACCACGTTTCCAAGACAGCTCACACAGCTCACACGTTTTTCCAACATGCTTCCCCAGCTCCTCACCAGCCAGTGCTGGGGGTGGAAGCCCACAGCTTGGCTTCCTTCCCTTCCCTGCTGCCTCACATGGCAGCAGCAACTCTGAGGCCTCCAGTCTCCCTGCTGTTCCTCTCTGCTCCTTCCTTCTCCAATCTCTCTATCCTCTTCGTTCTCATCTCTACTCTTCCCTTCTCTTCTGTTCTCTGCCTTTTTCTGTTCTCTTCTCCTTCCATGTCTTTTATTCTCCGTCCTCTTCCGTTCTCTCCTCTCCTCTTCTGTTCTGTCTCTACTCTCCTCAGTTCTCTTCTCTACTGTTCTCTACTCTCTTTCTCTGTCTTTTTCTCTGTCCCCTCCCTAATCTTTTAATCCTTTTTTTTCTCCCAAGAAGGCTTAACTTCACTTCTCCAAATCTCTACCCACCAATGCTAACAATAGCTATTTTAATACATCAACACCAGTACAACCCCTGAACATTGTCTCTAGTCCAAAAAGCTACATGTGGGTCCTTCAGCCATGTGTCCACAAAATGGCAGCTACCCCACCTTCGAGCCAAATGAAGAAACCAAGATGGTGTGGTAGGGCCTCCTCAAAAAGGCAGAGCTCCAGTAGTATTTCAGCAGTACTACCAAGACTCACTTGAAACAACAGTAGCAACCACTTCAGATGTCGCAGGATGAAAACAACAACACTCCAAGTTCTCTTCAGTTTTCCAGACAATTCCTAAGCTTCACGGTTTCTAAGCTAGAGCAGGTTTTCAAGTACCATATTTTCAAGTCAGCTTGCACAGGTCACAAGTTTCTCTAACATGCTCCCCCGGGCTCCTTACTGGCCCAGGCTAGGGATGGAAGCCCACATCTTGGTTTCCTTCCCTGCCCTGCTGCTGCAAATGGTGGCAGTGATAGGGTGTGTCCCCCTCCCCACTGTCTCTTGTTTAAGATTGCAGGTTTTAAATACAGGTAATGTTAAAATGGGAGAATGACCTTAGCTGAAATTTTTTTTTAGGGGGATGCAGGGGGAAAAAAGAAGTGTAACAAATTTTCTGGAAGGCGGGAAATCAGGGGGATGATAGGGTGTGCGCCCCCCCCCCCCC
>PVHY01008107.1:0-45187 GCA_004024945.1 Uropsilus gracilis
CATCCCCCTGAAGGGAAATTCCAGCTAAGGTCATTCCCCCATTTTAACATTACCTGTCCTTGAAATCTGCAATCTTAAACAGGAGACAATGGGGGGGCACACCCTATCACAACGACATAAATCCGTTTTTGCTTCTTAAGATTAGTGTTATCCTGCTGAAATTGGGTCAAAAATGGGGCAGAAGCCTCTAACCAACAAGCCACTTTTAAAATGTGGCTTCTTCCAGTCAGGTTCCCTCAGGTCTGTATCACCCACGAGTAACAGTTGCCAGGCAAATGCAGTTTAACAGGGTTTCATTTACAAGGGAATTCAACAGAAAAAAATTAAAAGTCCTCAAAGCCACAAGTGGTCAGTTATTTCACCCCAAGTACTGTTTAGTCCAAAAGACCCAAACACATGTCCACAGTGGTGCCCCTCCAAACCTGTAGGTGTCCCAGCATCTTCTCTTTGCTTTTCTCTCCAGTGTTCCAAGCTGCTCCACTTTTCAAAGGCTCTTTAAACTTCTTCCACAAAATACTGATCTGAAATAACTTTCCAAATATGCCACCTTGCTGCGGCTCCAGGCACTTCCATTACCAGGTCCACCTTTGGCAGCATTTGGCTTAATCCATCAGGCCTGCCCTCAGCAGCCCCTGGTCACCCCCACCCTGCCTTTCTGGCATCCAACTCCATAACCAGCTAAATCTCTGCCAGTCACTCTCCCACCATGGCTCCTTGCCACCTCCAGCTCACTCTTCCAGGGGGCTTCCCCTGGCAGACCAAATGGGCCTGTTCTCTCATTCCACCGTTCTTGTCTCTCTCCTCTCTTCCCGCTTCCCATTTTCTCTCACATGGGTCTTTCTCTCAGACTTCGCCCACCATGGTATTTTGGCGTCAATACAATTTTTAATTGTATCACCGCCCTGATCACTGTTATGGCTTACACAGGCTGGGATGAACTTGATGAGTGGCTAGCTTTAAAGGGCCAGTTGTTCCTGTTTGTAAATTTAGTTTAAGTTCTCTGCTTTGCTTGTTTTGTTACCCGATTTCAGACTGACCAGAGGCTCAAGCTGAATATTTTGACCCTTTCCACTATCAAATTCTAGGGTACTCCTTTGGCAGTCAGTGCAAGCTCAACAGCCCCCAAGAGGGAGTATAGAGTGGGCATGGGGCAGTCGGGAATGGTCAAGGCTAACCTTCCCGCCTTCATTAGTCACCCCACGGAGTCCAATTCCTCTGAAACTATATGTTGCTGGGAAACTCACAGCAAGTGGACAGTGTTCATGACTGTGAAACATAAAACAGACTCCAAAATGTCCTCTGCATTTTATTTCAGCCTCTGAGGGCTTCATCAGGTATTCTCCTCAGGTAACCAGGCTTGAAAACTCCCACCCACTCACCACCTCTACCTCCTACTCATTTATCAAAACAACAAAATGCCACTTCTCCAGATTAATCTATATCCATATTAACCATTCTGTCCTTGGGAATTTCTATTCATCAGAAAACCTTCTGTTCCTCATACATTATTTTAAGCCTTTATTATCTCATGAGTTAAAATAACAATAACAACAAAAGACACATAAAAAGAAGGTAAGTAATGAACTTCCTCTAGGTCAACCAGTTTAAAGGCAGTATTTTCATATATACCAGTATATAACGGAGTTGAAGGGGAAAAAATAAATTCAAGTTTAAATTAGTAGATGTGAGAGTTGGATAAAGTCATTTGGTCTCTCTGACCCTGAGTTTCTTATCTACAAAACAGGAATGTCTATCTCAGAGGATGCTGTGAGAATATAATAGACTCCCCAAACTCCCAATCATATCCATGAAAAGTTGAGACATACTTAAATACTCTTAGCATACAGAATATGCTCAGAATACATTAGCTACCCCAGGAGAGTTTATATTCTGAGTGTTTCCCCCCAGCATATTCATTTTATCCCATTAGCACCACCCAAGTACACTTCCATTCAACACACTGTTAGCAACTTCATTTGGAATTTAACTGAATTATATCAAATTAAATGAAGTAACTTCAGTGATTCTTACCACTACTCATAAATTACTATCTGGTTCTAGATCAGTGATTATTTTTAACCCAATTTTAGAATCACGGAGGACTTAAAGTTGTGGTTGAAATGGCAACTTTTTATATCTTTCTGCAGTCATTAATTACTCTCCTGCTTTCTCACATTCTGTCACACTCTTCAGACACCAGAAAGAAGCCACCGATTTAAGTCTGTGACCTTCAGTCTTTATGAGAATCACTCTATGAAACTGAGCCCAGAGCAGTTACTAAGATTCCAAAATCTCCTCAAAGGCTTCAGCTGCACCATGATTACAGGAAAAGCTGTTTTCTGCCATTCTTAAAACGGTTATGCTAGCAAATTGCAGAGTCATTTCCTAACGCAGGCTAGCTTGATGTTGACATTCATTTATTTAATAAATGACTGCATTGGCTATGCCTATGTAAATACATCCAATCGACTATTTTTGCTTATGAATAAAGTTGAAGATCAATCCTTACTTGAGGAGATAATAATCAACTTGGAAATTTCAGACATTCTAAAGAGTTGTGCCGTGAATACACATCTCATTTGGACAGTCTGATCTATGTAAATATTTTATTCAATTCGGGACTTTATGGAAATAAGAAACTACTGCTTGTTCTTATATCAGTGTTTGAAATACATGACAATAGGTTACTCAAGTGTGCTATCTTTGAGGGCTTGTAAAGAAAACAACAACATGATTTAACATAAAAACAAAAAAAATCAAATGATGCTATATCCAAACAATGAATACATTAATCATAAAACACCCTCAATATAGATTTACATTAAAGCGTAATGAAAACAAGTGTATATACTCTCTTTATTCTTATATTGGCTATCTGAGTGTGATGAAGTTAATCTAATTCTTTCTCTTTTTACTGAGGTGACATTGGTTTACAATATTGCACAGAATTTATTGGGAGAGAGGATTTAAAATAACTGGAGGGGGAAGGGGAGAACTGGAGGAAGGAGGGTGGGTACAGGAGGGTCAGAATGGGAACAGTAACTATACAAATATGACCAATGATGTATGAAAATTTTTTTAAAAATTAAAAATATATAGTGTACAAATTTCTGGTGTACAGTTGCTCACCTCAACATCTGTGTCTCTCACCCCAAACCCACCACATGACGTCACCACCCACCAGTAGCCAACTGGCCCCTCTGCCATTCCCTCCTCCCACGTCTCCTCTGATACCCATCATCCTATTGTCAGCTTAAGGATTTATGTTTGTTTTGTTTGTTCCTTTGTCATTTTGCCCTTTATATTTCACAAATGACAAAAATAATGGAATATTTGTCTTTCTCTTTCTTATGTGACCTACGCAATGCCCTCAAGGTGCATCCATGTTATTGCAAATTCTAAGAGGTTCTCTTTTTTTTAATCGCTAAATAGATTTGATTTTGATTCATCTGCCACCAAATGATTATAAATAGGTTGGAGGCTTCACAAATGTAAATGGACAATCCTACCTTCAGTGACTAATTCAGTCTGAATCCCTGACTTCAGTCAGCACAAGGCTCTATTTTCAAAGTCCAGGGCAGCTAAGAAGTTCCTCTGGCCCAGCCATATTTTGTTTCAGCTCCCTGAAAAAAACAAGATCTGATCTTCCTAAAACATTACACAACTCTCACAGGGTTATTCTGTGATAGGTTTTTTGGGTTTTT
Organism: Uropsilus gracilis; assembly: GCA_004024945.1. Lineage (NCBI taxonomy): Eukaryota > Metazoa > Chordata > Mammalia > Eulipotyphla > Talpidae > Uropsilus > Uropsilus gracilis. The sequence continues at coordinate 3,705 of PVHY01008107.1, forward strand.
TTGTTTTTTGTTTTTGAGACTAGGTCTCGCTATTTTTGCCCGTGGAACCGCAGGCTCACGTTGCCCGGGGTACCACAGACTCAAGCAATCCCCATCCTCAGCTTCCCAGGTAGCTGGGATTACAGGCGTGCACCACCACGCCCAGCTATTTTTTTGGAACTAGGTCTCGCTACGGCCCCCAGGCGAGACTCGAACCGCAATCCCTAGTCCCGGCGGCTTCATCGGCTGAAGCTTACAGGCACGAGCCACCGTGCCCGGCCCTGTGATAGATTTTTACAGGCTATCAAAAAGAAAAGATTTAAAGAAGTGACTTAGTTAAAAGACTCATGATCCCCATCTCTGGGGTTCTACAGGTACAAAAAAGCTTACCTATAATTTAAAAAAAGAATAACGAAGATAATTGTATGTTGCCTGATGTATACATTGCTTCAAATTAACGCCATCAGCCAAAGACTGCCAGGAAGGTCAAGCAGCTTAGAAACAAGTCTGTGACTTCCCATCAAGTTCATCTACCAAGATTTAAATAAGACAATTACAAAGAAGATGGCAAGCAGGAAGTAGATATCCCAGTCAGGAGAACTAAGCCCTCAGGGAGGCCTGGGCCTGACCTACCAAAGGAAAAGGAGAAAACCTGTTCTAAATCTAACAAAGTGATCTCAATATGCCATTAAAGTGTGGCAGCTGAAGTCAGATTTTAGTTATAAGTCGGAGAAGAGACATGTCTCTGAAATTTGTACATTTTCACATTAAAAATAAGTCATACTCCAAACAAATTTAACTTTACTAAATATTAAAGCAAAAGAAAATGGCCCACGAGTATCTTTATACAGTCACAATTCTATCAGAGTTGTAATGAAAAGACAAATTTGCAGTCTTCACATTCCTAGCATAATTATTTTACTGTCCACACAGTACTCCACTAAGAGTCACACTATCTTTGTATTAAAACAAAAATAGAACAGGTTAAGTACGGAATACTGCTAGCATTTTAATTATAATTTTCACAAAATGTAAAAAACCATTCTATGTTTTGTTCCTAAGCTGGAAGATGTTTTAATTCAGAGATTTCCCATTTTGTAAACTAATAGTTTTGTGCAATTTATCTTTTCCTGTCTGAAAAGATCCAGTTCATACAATCATTAATGAATATTTCTGAAATTCTTAAAATAATAGACCAATGTAAAAATCTTTTAGTCAGTTATTGGTAATGATTAAGTCTGGGATAATAAAAAACTTTTAAATTTAATCTTTTTTATTCAAATGGACAATGTGCATAAAATGCCTATCATCTTTATAAAAATCAAAGTATATTTTTATTAAAGTAATGCATATCGTAATTCAGAAAATACATCAGGTTGATTGGATTCTCTTCTATTATTTAAAATTCTCACAGTTATCCCAAGGATAAGTAACCAGTTACTAGTACTTTTAACAGACTGAGTCAAACAAGAATGGAGAAGACTGCAGCAAAGATACAACAGTTGAACAAATCAGACATATTTTAGGTGAGGCTCATTTCTATTCAAAAAATTGTATCACAAAAACTGACACAGGACAGGCATATATATATATATTAAAAAAAAAAAAAAAAGGCCCAGAAATAAACCCTCACATTTAGAGTCAATGGACTTTCTTCAGAGGTGCTAGGACAAGTGCTTATTCTTATTTAGAAAAAAAATTTTTTTTGAACATAAATATGTTCAATCCTTGTACCATAGAGAAAACTTAAAACAAAATGGATCAAAGACTTAAATGTAAAACAACAGCAGTATTAGGAAGAGACACAGGAGAGAATCTTAGTAACCTCTGGTTAGATAGAGTATTTAGAAATCTCAGAATTGTGAACTTTCAAAGGAAAAAAACAATGAATTCCATTACAATGTGAAACTTTTGAGCTTCAAAAGACACCATTAAGTTAAGTGAAAAGTGAAATGATGACACATTACAGATTGGGAGAAAATATATGCAAATCATATATCTGATAAAGGACATATAGATAATAACCCAATATAAAAATATGCAAAGGATTTCAATAGGCATATCCCAAAGAAGACATAGGAGTGGTTAAGAAGCTCACTGATTGAATAACTAGCTCAATTATGAGATGATAAATTTCATGATTATCATCTTTTGTCCTTTTTGAAAAGCTACATAATAGGATGATTTCATTAAATTCCAAAGCATGTTACTTTGCATTTCTAATATCACACTCAAGTTTTCAATTTACTATTTTAAAAAAGCATTCAAATTAAACAAGAAATAAAACTCCTTCTATCCACAGGTAGCATAATCTAGTATTTACAAAATCCTAGAGAAGTCATATACTCAATAAAAACTACTAGTAATGATAAATTTAACAAGGTCAAAGATCAATATATAAAAATCAATATATTTCTATGCAGGCAAGTACTCTGAAAAAGAAAATTTCAGAAATGATTGCATTTATAAGAGCATCAAAAAGTAAAAGTACTTATGAATATTTAACAAAGAAGTACAAGATTTATTCCCTGAAAACAAAACAAGCAGAAAAAAAATTAAAGAAATGGAAACACATCCCACATTCATGAACTCATAATATTGATAAGATGACAATACTCTTCAAGCTGATCTAGCAGTTCATCACAAATCTTATGAAAAGGTGTTTCAATATTCAAAAACAGCTAATATAATCCATCATATAAAGAAGCTACAAGAGGGGGAAAAAAGCAGATGATCACATCTACAGTCAATGGAAAAAGCATCTGTTAATAATATAACACCCATATGATAACACCCCTTATCAAACAAGGATTAAAGGGGAAATTCCTTAAAATGATAAACAACATCTACAAAAAAGCTACAGCTAAGACTACACTTAACAATGAGAAATTAGATGCATTCCTACTAAGATCAAGGCTATTGATTCAGCATCATAATGGAAATTCTAGCCAGCAAGGTAAGGCAAGAAAAACAAAGGAACAAGAAATACAAATTGGGAAGGAAGAAATAAAATTGTCTCTGTTCCCTGATGACATGAAATGTAGAAAATTCCAAAGAATCAACCAAAACTCTTGGAACTCACAAGCAATTATAGCAAGCATGTGTGATATAATATTAACACACAAAAATCACACCCATTCTTATGCACCACCCATTCAAACATGGTACCTGAAATTAAAACTAATACTATTATAGTAGCACCAAAATAAATGAAACAGACATGTATCTAACAAAATATGTATAGGATTTATTATGAGAAAAAATACAATGCTATGAAGAAAGCAATCAAAGAGGACCTAAATAAATAACTATTCGTATACATGGATTTTTAAAGAGTCAATATTGTCAAGATGCCATTTCTTCTCAACTTTACCTATGGATTTAACACACTCAAAATCCTAGCAAGCTCCTTTGTACATATTGATCAACTAACTGACTCTAAAATTTTCATGAGGAGGCAAAAAGTCTGGAAGAGCTATTGCAGTTTTGAAGAAAAAGAACTAACATAACCTGACTGAAGTTTTATTGTAAGCTACCATGATCAAGACACTGTGGTATTGGTGGAAGATCAGACCAACAGATCAATGCAATAGATCAGAGAGTTCAGAAACAGATCCACACAGAGTCAACTGATCTTTTGACAAAGGCTCAATTGGAGAAAGGAGATAGATTTCAACAAATGATGCCTGAATAATAAACCTCCACATATTAAAAACAAAAAAAACTGAACCTAAACAAAGACCTTACACATTTCAAAAAAATTATCTCAAAAGAGATCACAGGCCTAAATATAAGCTCTAAACCTATAAAATTCCCAGAAGACAAAATAGGAGAAAGTCTAAATGACCTTTGTTGACATTGACTTTCAATAAAATACAACCACCCTTGGAAGAATAATTGGTAAGTTGGACTTCACTAAAATTAAAGCCTTCTGTTAGAAGGACAAAACAGTGAAGAGATAAGTCCCAGAAAAGGAAGAAAATATTTGCTCAAGGCTTTTCTGATAAAGAACTGGTATCCAAAATATACAAGAATTCTAAAACAATTAAAAATGAACAATATTTTAAAAAGGGTGAAAGAGCTGAACAGACAACTCACCGAAGAAGATACACAGATGGTAAACAAGCGTATAGAAAGATCCTCAACACTATACATCACTAGAGAACGGGGAATAAAAAGAGCAATGAGATACCACTGCACACATATTAGGATGGCTAAAATCCAAAACACTGACATACCAAATGCTGGGGAGGATGTGAGGAAACAGAAACTCTCATTCATTGATGACAGGAATGTGAATGATACAATTTGGAGACAGTCTGGCAGATTCTTACAAACCTAAATATATTCTTACCATATAATCCAGCCCTCATGCTCCTTGATATCTACCCAAGTGAATTTAAAACTTAAGTCCACACCAAAAGCCTGCATATGAATATTTACAGCCACTTTATTCATAACTGCCAAAACCTAGAAGCAACCAACATGTCCTCCAATAAGGGAACGAATAAACTGTGGTGCAAACAGACAAGGGAACAATTATTCAGCGTTAAAAAGAAATGAGCTATCAACCTGGGCCACAAAGCCATGGAGGAAACTTAAGCACATATTGCAAAGTGTAAGAAACCAATCTGAAAGGTGACACACGATATGATTCCAAACATATGGCATTCTGGAAAAGGTGAGACTATGGAATGGTGAAAAAATCAACAGTTCAAAGATCAAGAATTCAAGGGAAGTGAGGCATGAATAGGGAGAAGATGGAGTAAAATTTTTAGAGCAGTGCTATTCTGTGTGGTGCTGTACTGGTGGTGACGCATTCTTATATAGCTGTCAATGTCCACCCAGCTACAATGGGGTCACTCTTTAGCGACCTTAACAAACACTGTGGACTTTAGCTAATAATACTGTAATCAATATTAGCTCAGCAATTGTTAAAAAAACAAACAAACAAACAAAAAAACACTAATGCAAGAAGTTAACAACAGGGACATCTCTGGCTGAGGGTGAGGATAGACTTGAACTCTCTATTTTCTGCTCACTGAGGTTGTCCTGGGTGACCTGATTATGGCTTATGTCATGCGAGTACCTCCTTGGAGGGAGGAAAAGGAGGACAAGAAGGAAAGGGAGACAAGTAAACACTGTCACAATACACCCATCATTTATTCTGCTGGAGTCTCTCAAATAATGAAGAGTAAGTATCTGGGGTTGTGTCAGAAACACTTTATGGAGTGAGCCGAGCAACATTTTTCCCATCAGACTCAATCGTGTTGCTCTATCACATACCAACCTGCTCCTGGTCGGGTTCTGGTCTGTCTCAGGCTTTCACAGGAGTTTTCTTTTATGGATTTTCCATCCAGCAAAGGCTTCTGTTCCAGAGCTGGGCAGACCCGACCACAGCATGCTCGGCTACAGAATGAAGCTCCAACCTGCAAACAAAGGCCAAAACCCATCACCAGGACGCACATTCACAAAGGTTCCCTGTCTCCCAAGCGTGCAAGTCAGGCAGAATAACCCCCCACAGCTTCCAAATGTTGACAAATCATTAATGAGGAGCGATAACAGCTTACAAGGGATCCCCCAGACAAAATTGAGCTATTCTGAGAAGAAGGTTGAAGAATTTAATGATTATTGTAAAGGTTTGGCCGAATGATGATGCCCTATTTGTGGAAAATTTAAAAGCCAGATGTTTTAATTAACCACAGAAAAGACGAGCCACAACTGAAATCTCATGAACACACTGATCTGCCCTGTGGAAAACCACAGGAATGTTCTGGCAAGACTCAGTCTGAATTCTTGGGACACAGAGGCCCAGAATCATTCCCCCACTCCCACCCCCACCCCACCCCCAGGAACTCGAACAGAAAATTAACTTGCTCAATATGTTTTAAAAAGTAAAATGAAACCCAGATTTCATCTCAATCAAGTAAAAAAACATTTCAGGACTTCAAAGCCACCACCACAACCAAATGGGGAGGGTCACCAAAAATTCCAATGTTGTAGAGAATTTAGGAAGTATTTTCAACACAAAGTGAATGGTGTGACATAAAACTTTATAGGCTAAATAATCCTAGGGCGGGGGAACGAATCATCTTTCATTTCCAAACAGAGAAAACAATATATGAAACCAGAACGCAACAAGTGAATCATACATATTATCAAATGTATACTATATTCAGGCATAAAAAATCTCTAAACTAACCAACTTCATGCCAGAACCATGGCCTGGCCCACATTAGCTAATCCTCAGGCTTCAGCCTGAGGAACTGAGGCAGCCAGAAAAAGTGTAAAAATATCTATTCTCTCTGATGGTGAAGCTAGCAATTCTGGGTTGGAAAACTTGAATGAGGGAACCTTGTAACAGCATTAAGGAACGATTAAGAAATAGCAGATTATGAAGTCTGTTATATATATGCTAAATATGTATATATGCTAAATACCTATATATGCTGAAGAGCAAATCTATCTATGCTAAATATCAAAAATCTACTCAAAGAGGGAAGAGGACAAATACTATTTTCAGATGCTAAGTCCACAATTCTATTTCTGTTAAGTTAAAACAGACCCCATCACAAGTGTGCCAAGCATAATATTACATTAATCTCTACCTTCATTTAAAAACTCATCTCCAAAGAAACACAGAAAGAAAGCAAGATATGAAGTTATAGATGCATGGTACAATGCCAATTTTATTCTGTAAACTGCATATGTATAATCTAAAGATTCTGAAGCATGAATAACAGCTATTTCTGGGTCATGGACTAAAGAGCTATTTGTATTCCTTCTTGTTTTCCAAATTTTCTACAATGAATATGCATCTCTCACACCATTAAAATATATCTTCAAGTGAAATTTTTATTAAATAGTATAGGAACATGAATCAAAGATGGGCTGTCTGTACAATATTAACCTGATCTGTGCTTTCCCTTTTACCTGAAGGATAAGAGCTAATAAGTTAAGAAATATCCATTTATCCAAACTCAGAATAATTTTAACAGCTGACATTCAAAGCTCAAGTACCCAGTAACATTTCCAGGACCGAGAAACAGTGCTTTTCTAGGATCAGAAATGTCTCTGTGTTGTCCTGCAAACTCACCAGGTAGATAATGTTCTTTTCCTCCTCTAACTAGTAGGTGTGCACTTCTCCGTGACTAGACACACCTCACAAACACCGTTTCATTTCGACAGAGTGCCTCTTAGTGTTAAAAGTTCTCAGTCTCAGGGTTTTTGGGGAACACATCCACACTCTCCCCTCCTGCTACTCTGAGCATCTCAAGAAGCACAACAGTAGAACCGCAATACTGAGGAGTTCGGGGTGAGCCACCTCCCTGAGAAGTCCTGAGTTTACAGATGAGGATGCTGGCACCCTCCTGCGCCCGCTGTGACTGTGCAAGTACTTCTCTTGGAGAACCTCTTCCCTTGGCAAAGCAGCAGAGGCGGCCCCCTCCCAGGGCTGCCCCGGTGAGCCTGCACCCTCTCTTCTAACAGACCTGTCCCTTTCCGGGCAGCTCTTTCCACCTGCGTGTGTCCGTACAAGCGTCCTTGCTGGGTACAAAAACAACCAATGAGGACACTGATGCCCAGAGGGGTCAACTCTCTTTGCCCAAGTCACACAGCAGCAGGTCCTCGATCACCTGCCTCCACTCTGCCCGCATGTCCTTTCCACCAACAAGGTCTCAGGGCCGCTCTTCCAAACCCATGTTCCTGTGAACCAGAGAGATGTCAAGGTCATACCAGCAAAACCAGAAGAACAGGCATCAATTTGTTCTACAGAATCTGAAACGTGTGCAGGGGGAAGAAGAAGCGCCTAAACCACAGATGTGGCTCTGCCCAGAAGACATTCAGGTGGAGAGACAATGGCTGCAGTGTACTCTGGCGGCAGGTATCCCAAACAGAAACTGCCTGTCACCCTGCAAGTCTCCTGGCCCAGCTCTCACCCCTGATGGCAGCACACTCCCGGTGCTCAACACGGGCCAGAGGGCTTCCAACCAGACACCACCACACGCCCACGGAGCCACCTGAGAGAAAGGGACGGATGCCCGATGCCCTCCAGAGTTGGCAAGAGGTGGTTTAGGACACCGAGTTCTTCCCGAGTGACCCAAGTCTTAGGGAACAGCCCACAGGGGTTCCAAAGTTAAGAAAACAACAGCCATGAACAATGCAGCGAAAGAATCCCCACACTTTGTACCTTCTGCCTGATGCCACCTAGCAGAGGGGGGCGGGACCTGACTTTTCTCTGCAAACACCAGTCACCTCTGCTTCTCAGCAGCTTGGGGGGGGGGCGCACCACGCCAAGCAGACACCTAAGATGGCCACGACATGTGAACAGCCTGAAGATCCAGGGAGAGAAGAGGACAGATGGCAGTGACAACTCAGAAGCTCCCTGAAAGCCTTTGACTGAGAGCAGTGCCCGTCACCCTCTCCCCACTGCAATAAGACAACAAAGGCTTCAACTGTGTGGCAGCTCATAAAAAAAGCTGCACGAAGGGATGATGTGATTGCCTTTGTCCCGGACAGAAGGAACACAATGGCGCCGTCCCAACTCATCTGAGAAGCCAGGCACCCGACTAGAAAAAAAAGGAAATGCTTTTCACCACCCAAAACCACTCTCAAGTCTCCCCCCCACCCCCGAACATAGTTCTCTCGCTGAATTCTGGAGGGAACACAAGGCTGACAGTTCCTTTCCTTCTCTGCCTTGGTACTACAGGCAAAGATCCACAGTGGGCCCAGGGAATTAGGTTCTTGTTGCTATTTCACAGGGAAATGAAAAGCTTTGTGCTGAGCGTTGTTCAGGTAACCCTCTAAAGTCATTTGTAAGGTAATGATATTCAGCGGTCCAGTAGGAGAAACTCTCACCTGCTAATCACATGGGATAAAATCCTGCAGAAATCACCAACTTATCTTTCTCAAGAGAAGGCCAGCGATAAGTTAGAATTAGCCCAGATTCACAGTTCTTGAAACCCTTTCTTATTTGGAAGTGTGGCGCCACAAGGATCTTCGATGCCTAGCTGTCTTTTATTTTTTCACTGTAAAGTCACAAGGAAAGCTGGGCGCGGTGGTGTGCACCTGTAATCCCAGTTATTTGGGAGGCAGAGGCTAGGGATCACTTGAGTCCACAGGTTCGAGACTACACTGGACAACACAGCAAGACCTAGTCTCAAAAAAATAGCCAGGCATGGTGGTGTGCACTTGCAATCCCAGCTACCTGGGAGTCTGAGGGTAGGAATCGCTTGAGTCCGCAGGTCCAGGACTACCCCGGGCAACATAGTGAGACCTAGCCTCTTTAAAAAAAAAAAAAATTGAGGGAAGATACTGAAGAACATTCCCCTCATGCCTTTGGAAATTTAATTTTAAAAAGTTTAATCATAGTAATCATAAATTTACATCTTACATGTTTGGGAGCAAAGATAAATTATTTGAAATAATGAAGCTAGTCTTTTTTCTTTTTAAGAATCTATCATCGGTACCCATCACAGACAACCAAAGAGAAGCTGTTGCGGATAATCCAAACTGATACCAGTCAAGATGGCAACAATGATGACAACATTAAGGTGATTCAGAAAAGGTTTCACACAGTAACTTTCCTCATCATCCTCACAGGTAAAAAGGGTTGTAACTGGAAGGTAGGGGCAGAGAGGGAAAAATGTATGCTTTTTAAAGTTATGAAAGCCTTCCTAGAAAGAACATGGAATGAAGAAATTAGCACATTTACAAGTTCTGGCCCAGTTCTGCTACGTAAGACCTGACGCTTTCGGAGATAACTGATTTATTTTCTTTAACCTTTGTTCTGATATTTGTAAAACTAAGATGGAACCATTGTTGACTTAATAAAATGGTCACTGATGAAAACAAATATGAAAACATTACAGAAATTTTTCATGCACTGTGTATTCATTCAACCACTAAAAAGCTGCAGTGCTGCCAGTTAGGGCAATATGGATACCAGATAAACAAGAAAGCCCTGTTCCTTTCTGCAAGGACCCAGAATGAGGGACCCAGCACAATTTCTAAGGAGGCAGGGGCTGTGTAAAAACGGGAAAACATGAGTGGCCTCTAATCCTAATGCCAGACAAACAGCAGGTCTTGTTAGCTTTATACTCCCCTAGAGGAAGTTTCTCGTGAAAAGTGGAAGATACGGTTTTTAGTTTTGGTGGTCTAATTGTTAACTCATCCCTTTAGCATCTTTTTAATCGAACGCGCACTATGTGCCAGGTTCTATTCCAGGTGCCAGGGATTCAGTACTGAGAAAAAATTCTGTCCTAATGGAGCATACCTTTCAATCATTCTTACCTGGATATAAAATACTTGAACTAAAAACATTAAAGCATCAAGAACATTTCTGGAGCAATACAACTATATTTTTAAAAAATTATCTACATACGCTATGTATGTAGTGAAAAGGAATAGTCTAATTCTAACTGAGTCACAATAAACTTTGTTTTTCCTTATTTTAATCTCCAGGCCACATTTTACAATACGCCAAATAACTGCCATCACATGAAAGGCACTCTCAGGTTTGAGGGATTACAATTTCTGTGTATTTTGGCAAAAGGCAACCATTCTCCCCACTTTGTCTACTGCTCCCCCACCCCCAGGAAAAAGGAACACAGAACACAGGCTGGACTCCAGCCAGTAACCAGCCTGCTTTTAACAAGGGTAATCTCAGTTATTTTCAAAGTATTTCCTGCAGTCATCTCTTCAGGGGTAGAAGTTAAATAATTTTTGAGAAACTGAAGTACAATTTTCACATGCCAAATGTCTGCCTTAGCAAAGTTTATTTGAAAAATCTGTTTTCTTTTAAAAAGAAGGGGGGGCTGAGGACTACACTATCCAGGACTTAGTCAATCTAACTATCCAAAAATTCAATATGGGATGGAAGGCAAAAAAGAGAGAGAGTAAATTAGTTACCAGAAAGCTCATCTATGTGACAAATACTTAGAGTCAATGTTCACAATATGGTGAGTCAAGGATATGGAGGTAAATGCAAGTGGAATGTGACTCAACTCCAGAAGACAGGCTCTCAAACCAGGGCTCCCGCAACCAGTCCAAAGCCCACAGATGTACTCTGAAAACTCCATCTGGGGTAGGGTCTAGGGATCTTTATTATTTCTGTCCCCAAATGATCCCTGATGCTTAGCTATGATTGGGAACCACGGATATACCCTACTTGCTCATTACAAAGAAATGACTTTTTATACTCATAAAACAAAAAAGTGAGAAACTTTTTGCGAAGTGTTTTCCATTCATCTTCATATCCATGCTGAAGTAGAAAACCAGAGTAACTTGGAACTTGGAGATATCAAGTAACTTGACGGATGTTACACAGCTCTTAAAGCACAGACCTGGGATTTTCATCCAGCTCTGTAATAAAATTTAGCAAATGTTGTCTCTTTCCTACCATCTTGTCTAATGATGTCATATGACTACTTAGCTTAGTAATAGACCACAAGCACGAAGGTTTTTTGATGTGGAATTTAAAGCCCCAAGTTCAGCAATTATCCCATAATCTTAAAGGATGTGGTGAAAATTATACAAAAAAGTCTGTCAGTTATAGAGCACTGGAGGAGTGTTTGACCAGGTTTGTGAAGTCATTTAAATTTCCCTCCATTTCAACTTAAGGTCGGCAGAAGGTCTGTGTTCAAACTTAGGGAATCAACATGAGCTGTTTACCTAGAAAGATGCAAGACACATTGTGAAGTTCAATCATTACCAGTAGCTTCCAAGTCTTCACACCTTTCCACAATGGCACGCGTCTGCCTTACTCCTACCTGGATGCCTTGCACTGCTACTATGATGTGCCCCATATTTGTCCTTTGCGGCTCAACTCAATTATTGCTTGATTCATGAAGGCCCCTCGGATGCTCTAGTAGAATAACTGTGCAGGCCTTTGTGATTTTCGATGCTTCTGTCCTCACTTATCACAAGCTACTGGAATGAGTACATATTATCTTGCAGTGGGGAACAGCCTTACCCTTTAATCCCAGGTTGCCTAAGTTCTTTCTGGCTGTCCCCACCTCTGAATGTTCTTTCTCAGGCTGCTTGGGCTCCCTTCCACATGACCAAAAGATGACCAGTGATGTCTCCAAAGATTTCATCCTGACTCTCCTCACACTTCCTACAAACCTTCTGGAAGAACTTGAGCCGCAATGTCAGCCCCAGCTACCAAGGTATTCTGATTCATTTACTCATCAGTACTGAGGGGCACTGTCCAGCTAGGCCACTTCAACCTCTTTAGAAGATGCTAGTAAAATGTGGCTTCTTCTACTCTGACCACTGGCTCAAGGCCTCCACTCTCAGTGGTGAGAACAGCATTTGCTCTTGCGGCTACCTAGTTTTGGTTTCGGTTGCAAATGAAGCTCCCAACGTTGCTTCTACCTTACCCTTCAATGGTTGGCTGATGCAATTAAGGTAGGACATTTTAGAAAGAGGTTAGGCCCTGTGATCCCAGAAATGCATTAGAATATGTTCTTTCTAGAGTGCCATGATTCAGTGGGTATGTTGGAGGATTCAGCTCATCATCCTGCCAGAAACCGAAGTCCTGAAGGAATCTTCTCTCCAAGATGACTTTATCTCCTCTGTTCCATGTTTTGCTGGAAGGCATTCTCATGCATTCTCACCCACATTTAAAACCCAACCTTGCAGGAACTAATAAGCCCTCCCTATCCTCCACGACTCCATGAGCAACAAGGCACCAACTGCCAACTTCTTGCTTGAACCAAAGTGGATGTACATTTCTGTTTCTGATCAACAAAGCACCTACCAGTATCCTCTTCATCATCAAGGACAAGCAAGAAATAGAAAACAGAATTAAGACCAAAATCATGTATTCCTGTCAAATGAAGGCATTTTACATGAAGGAAGATTTGAATGTAGACAAGTGGAAGGAAAGCTGAGTTTCATGTGGGTCTCAAAGACCTGGGATTGTGGCTCTCAGAACCATAATCATATTTTCAATGAGAGGTTTAACTCCAGTTGAGTGAAAATATCTGCCATGATAAATCTTTATTAATTTGAATTTTATAGGTTGTAACTTTGCTTGAATTTACTCTATAAATTTGTCTTTGTTTTACAATTATATGAGAGATGGAAGCATAAGGATTTTATACCTAATTTTATATCTGGACATATTTAAGCTATTTCATAATGAAAATATTTATGTCATTACTGGGGGATTGTGAGCTGTTTTTTCCTTTACATAAAGAGGTCCATAAATTACTGAGATTTAAGGAACACGAGTCTTTATATACTTCGCCACCTTTGGTACATTCATCATTCTCTCCATAAATGGAGAGGAATGGAATATAAAAGCACAAGCAAAAAATCATTTACGAAACTTTCTCCCAAGCTCTCCAGCTGTTCACATCACCTCAACAGTGATCTATCTTTGAAAACAGCATGCTTTGTTTCTTTCTTTCAATCATAACAATTTCTAATGTGTAAAGCAGCTGTAAACTCCACTGTACCCAGCTTCTATTTCTTAGAATTTATAAAGCATCACAGGCGTACAGGAATGAAATGTGTCAAAGTCCCTGCCTTAAGGAAGTCCACTTCCTTGTTAGGTTTCCCTAACTGGGAATTTCAGTGAGTACAGTATTGTTCTGAATGAGTTCCAGAAAGTCCCAATCATTTCCTTTTTCATCTCTGTACTCTTATTCTTTATGGACTGGTGGACTATAGGTCCTCAGACCTCCAAGTATTTCATGTTCAAAGCCATGATACACAGATAGAACGTTCTCCAACATACATGCCCAGCACCGCTGTCTTGTATTTCTCTTCTCACAGTGTCCAGTTCAAATAGAACCAGAGAAGAAGGCACAGCATGTGGCCCCTCACTGCACAGGAAGCACCCGGGGTCCAGAATATTGAAAAGACTTGCCTGAAGTCACACAGCCAAAGGGTGAAATCCACTAGCCCTTCCCTCTGCCACATCTCACCACGCCATCCAAGGCTATGGCTCAGTCGACTCATTTTAAATAATTAGTCTGAACTAGAACTTCAAATGAATGACTTGGGGGATAATTCAACTTTTTTTTTTAAGAAAATAATAATAAATTGAATAATAAGTTGAAGATACAGAGTGTATAAAATCACTTGTATTTCAATAAAAATCCAATGAAAGTGTCTCAAATTCTGAAACTTAGTTGCAGGATTCTTCCTTTCTTTTTTTTTAGACTAGGTCTCGCTATTTTTGCCCATGGAACCCCAGGCTCACGTTGCCCGGGGTACCACAGACTAAAGGAATGCCCAGCCTCAGCTTCGCAGGTAGCTGGGATTACAGACATGCACCACCACGCCCAGCTATTTTTTGGGACTAGGTCTTGCCGTGTTGCCCCAAGTGGGACTCGAACTGCAATCCCTAGCCCCAGCCGCTTCATAGGCTGAAGCTTACGGCACGAGCCACCATGCCCGGCAGTTGCAGGATTCTTATGTGGCAGTGTTTTCTATAATTTATAATCTGCGTATATACATAAGATAGGAGATAGCAGGAGAGGATGGTGTTTTCTTATTGTATAAAAAAGATATACAACATTGTATTGACAGATTAAAACTAACAGAATGACAATGTACAACTTTAACTTGACAATTTCCAAATTCAGATCTGGGGTGGGGTACAAGAGCAATTTTAACAGTAACAGGCTTGCCTGAAGGCGACTGATAGGGAACACTGATCAATTAAATTTTAAAATTCTTAGGGATGTCATTGGCTTTATTGCGTACTCATAAATCAGGGCAGCATTACAGCTATATACTACCTGATCTATTCAATTATTAAAAGCTAAACTAGTTTTGGTACTATTTCTACCTAATGGAAGAAGTAAGAGCAAGGAGTAAGAGAGCTTCCAAAAGACAACACCTCACAGAAAAGACAGACAGACCCTGCAAGTATGTGGAAAGAGCCTTTTCATGGAATAACATCCCTAAACTCTGACCAAAGAAATTATGTTAAGAGCTGATACTAAGATCTTAAAACAAACTCAAAGCAACACGTCACTAATGTCCAAAGAACTGATTGGTTCACAAAAAATATTTGTTTACTATAGAAGCAATTTCATTTCTAACTGAAAATCTCCTTAACCTTTGTTTACAATAGAAGCAATCTCGTCTCTAACTGAAAATCTCCTTTGCCACAAAAGTCAAATATAGTTAATCTGCTCATATCTTATTTTCTCCCCTGTGTTGGTTCCTTTGGGACATCTATAATGCCTGAACTAGAAATGGAACTGTAATAAATATTGTAACAACATTTATTGGAAACTTCATCCTATATTTTCACTGGAAAGTTCATCCTGTATTTTCATAATCCATACACTGATGGATATGGTTTTAATTCTTGTGATGCTTTTCAGAGAAATCTGAATTTTTCAAAGAATGTGAACTTCTTTAAACAATAAATATTATCGATCTTAAGCCAAGTAATACTAGCAAGCAAAATTGCTTAAAAGGACAAAATAAAAAAAGTAGGGAGAGGAACTACAAAAGTCATTGATGGGGAAAGAGAATCAAGAAGTCAGGAACTAAATGTAACTGCAAACAAAAATTGTTCCTCATGGTCCAGATACTGTATCACTTTTAACAAAATGGGTAGGAGAGGTGCAAATGGAAATGCACAGAGGAAAATAATCAGAACTCTGGGTTATCCTGAGCTACTCCTGGACCATGGAAAGTCATCACCAACTCAGTTCTTTTCATTCACCCATTCTATTTCCTTCTCTCAGGACTTTTAACAGTATTTATCCAGTTTATACAAAAGAAAATCCTTTTTATTATTATGTTAGGCAAGAGAACTTTCATTTGCAAATTAACATCTCCCAGGAGTCATTCATTAAGCACAGTTATCTATCAGGGAACAGAGGGCAGAGCTTTCTAGAAGGTTCATAGGCTTTGACATATAGGGGTGCAAATCCTGACTGCACTACTTAAACTATGTGCTCGACCTTGAAACACATCGTTTCACTCCCTCCTCTATAAAAGGAGGGGGGGGGCAGAGTATCCTGAGCCCTAAAGCACTGGGCACACAGCAAGCAGCTCCTTTTACTGTCCCTGTGTACCTGCAGCATTTTCTTGGTGGCCTCACAGGTCAATCTGGGTAGGTTCAGCCAAAGTGAGTGACAGACACCCTGACTTAAATCAGTTCTCTGCTCCGGGCTGCAAAGAGTCCCCACATGAAGCCAAGTCCAAAAGGCCATGTAATGCCAGGCTGGTAGCAGTCAGGAGCCCACCGGCCCTCAGCAACTGTGTCCTATTCAATCCCAAGTACCGATGAAATGAAACCCATTTTCCTCAGGCTTCCTCAAAGGACCATCCACCTTGGAAGAACACTTAGTCTATCATCTTAGCAATCGTGAAAAAAGCCAAACAAATGACCCTCACATCCTCAACCCCCACCCCCAGGAAACTAATTCCAGATGCTTGAATGATAAATGAGAGTAGACTGAGAAGTGTAAGAGGGGAGGTGGTTCCATCTGTCTTACCACCTCCATCCCCATCTGCCAGCAGTACAGCTACTCTGAGGTGTGCGTCCTTGAACTCTAGCATGGGACAGGGTGTGCCAAGAAATAATCAGTAGATCAGTAGAGAGAGAAGCTTCTGATTCTCATCAAACTTCCAAAGTCAGGGTTCCACGCTCTCAGGCCCATTTCCAAGGTGATCCTACTGTAACTGAGAAGTGGCTAACAGGAGGCACAGGGCACCAACTCAAGAGCCAGGATTTTGGGCTCAAAACCTGGGTTCATAGCTGGGCACAGTGGTGTGTGCCTTTAAGCGCAAGCCTATGGAGCGCGGCTGGGACTGGGAATCGCTTGAGTCCATGGGTTCAGGACCTGCCTGGTCAACATAGAGAGACCTAGTTCAAAAAAAATATGTGGTGTGGTGGCGTGCACCTGTAATCCCAGCTACGTGGGAGGCTGAGGCTGGGGACTGTTTGAATCTGTGTTTCCCTGGGCAAAATAGTGAGACCTAGTCTCAAAAAAAAAAAAAAAAAACCTGGGTTCCATTCTGGTCTGTGTGCCCACAGTCATGCCATGCAGAAGCGGCAGAGGACAGCACTTAACCCAGGTTGCTATGAGGACTGAAGGAACCAGCAGCAAGACAGGCAGCCAGTCAACTACTATTGTGCTGTGAAAGCACTACCCTCAATTCTCACCGACAAAGTAGAGGTCACAAGAAGATAGCCTCAATTCTCATTGACAAAACAGAAGTCATATAAGAACAGCTCTTCTCAGAAAGGACTGCTGTTTCCCGAGGCTACACTCAAACTCAAGTTTTCTGCATCATACAGTATTGCAGACACACCAGAGCGTCATTCTGGCTTCCCTGAAGCAAGAGCGCTCAGTCAGCATGGCATCACGAGCACCTGGTAAGCTTTTCCAGAAGCTACATGCCTGGACAGTGAGCCTTGTCTGCAGCCCAGAATGTGTATTTCAACAAAGCAACGCCATTCGATGGCCAGCTGAGGTGAGACGCAAGCTGCAAGCAAGTCCCAACTCCACCAGACCAGCCCTTCTTGGCAGACAGGCGTAGTTCAGGAGGTGTTCCACGGGTACCACTGCCCACAAAAATGCCTTTGCAACTTGTGTGGTGCTGCCTGAAATTCCTTTCGCAGGAACTTTCCATCGCACACATCACAGGGACACTTCACACTCAAAGTGGAGCTGACGTGGGCTGAGCATCTGCAGGGTGCCAGGCTCCATGGCAGTCACAGTACAGAAGAGGAACCTGAGGACAGAGGCTCTGTTCACCAAGTTGAGACAGCACCCGGGGGTGCACACTCACTGCACCTCTCTGCCCCCACCGGTGCTCAGGAACCCAGTGTGAGCTAAATCCAGGCCACTGACAGGCGACTGAAGGAGGAGCCCCAAGCCAGCACCACATTGATGTCACAGCAGGTCATCTAGGCTGTTCTGAGCCAGGAATAAGCTGACATTTAAAGGAGGAGGAAGGTGGCCCCTACTGACAAGCTCCCTAAGTCTTACTGCTGTATCTACCCAGCGGAAACACATTAGTCTAATCCACTTTATATTTTTTTGATGACAGGCAAAAGGAATGAAAAGGACCAATGCGTTAATGGAAACAGACAGCAGTGGGGAAAATGAGTTGATCTATCTTTTCAAAAAAGTTATTTCACTATAAAGTCCAAATAAGATTACAACAACCTCCGTAATTTTAGCTAGGATGTATGAAACTATCACACATCAAGTCTCAACAGTCCCTAAAATGGATATTATCATTTTTCAGACCAAAAAAAAAAAAAACCTAAGGTAGTAAACGGTAAAAATGACTTGTTCAAAAACCTCCAGTTTGTACCTCAAACCAAGGATAAAATCTAGTCTTTATAACCCTTAACTCTATGACGCTACTTTATAAAATCAGCACATATTCTGTTACAGAAACATTTCTCCCCCCTTCTTAGGAAGTTTCCCTAAGTTATAAAGTACCCTGAAGTTGCAGAAGAAACAAAGGGATGGTCTGTCAATTGAAGTCTCATCCCTGGAACAGCTAAGTCTTGTGAGCCTATTTTCAGCTTAATGAGTAGAAAATAAATAGAAGCAACCAAAGAAAATGAAGGCAATCAAGAAATAACATTAAGGAGGAAAGTAACAGGCTTAAGGGCAGAAAAAGAATCACAGGAAGCCGTCTGTAGGTACTGAGAAGTAATGTGATTTCCTGGGAAATGTGCAGGATGAAAAGGCAGGGCAGGAAAGTGACTCAGCTACAGTAAGACAATGATCCAGGCCCAAGAAAAGCTGGCTCTCAGGCATGGGGGTGGGGAGCTGGCCAGAACCAAGAGAAGAACAGCCTGAGCTCACCGGGCCCAAATGAAGAAATGATAAGCCCTGCCGTACAGGTGATTCGCATAGGTGATTCCTCAGCACGCAGGGGAAGGCCAAGCTTCCTCCTGCTGCCCCTCCGGGCAAAGGCCAGCACACTACCCACATTCCTTCCCATGGCAGATGAGGCCTTGAATACAAAGTGGGCCAATAGGCTGCCGGATGCTTCTTTCCACTAGGTAGCCTCATTGGCATTTAGGATGCCCAAAGGCATTACAGGGGTGTGGCTGCGGACCTAACTGGCAGGCAGATGTGGCACCACCAGTGGTGGCCTGGAATGAAACATGATGACCAGGTAAAGCAGGATAACCTAAAGTCTGCTGAAGTACCGTGACCTGAGGAATACAGCCTAGGGGTCTGGATAAACACCCCAGGACTGACTGATTCCATTTCCTGACATGCAGCCTGTTTCTCCTTGAATCTTCCTCTTTCTGTCTTCACCATGTCAGGCCACCCAGAACACCAGACACGTAAAGTGTATATGAACTCTTAACTCCCTGTTAGGGGAACTCAGCCTTTTGATATGCATCCACTCTGTCAGTACTGGTACTAATAAACCTGCTTCTTGGCAGCGCTGATGTCCTCATTCCCTGATCTCCAGCATTCAGCAAATCTCTCAGCAGCTGGGCTCAGCAACATCTGAGGGAGGGCAAGGACCTCTCAGAGGCAAGGTCTGGTAACTCATACCTTTCCTGGGTTACCTGGCCCTCATCTGCCATGGAGTGCATTGCATTCTCCCAAGCACTTCTACCTTGAAGAGAGGGAGAAAGGAAAAGAAGAGACCAAGGGTGACAGACATGCTAAGAACTGGAAATTCAACATCTCAACATAATCAAAGAAGCAGACAAAAGCAGTAGCTAGTGTTTCTTGAGCTACTACTACATGCCAAACACTGTTCACAGCATGTCTGAGATCACTTAATCCTCACAACAACCTTCGAAGGAAAGTAGGTTAAGCCATGAATCCAGGTGGTGCAGCTTGGGGTTAAGCTGGGATTTGAACTTGGCCTCCAGAGCCTGAACTCTTAATCACTACACAGCATGAACTTTGGGGAAAAGACTATCCAGATAATTATAGGCTGCTTCTTTGCCTTTTGGCTGACGTTCTATCAACTCAGACAGACAACATGTATTACAGAACACTGCCAGTTTCCCTGGGGGAAAGGGGCGACATGTTTGGAAGGCTGATCTGGCAAACACACCTTGATTCTAGAACCTTTGTGACCAAACACAAGCCAAAGACATCTTTCAAAATTGCAGCATTCTAGATGATCACTGACAATGAGGTCTCCACCCAGTGAACTCATTCACTCAGGAGAGTCCATGAACCAAGAAATGTTGACTTAACTGGCACCAAACATGCAGGTCACTGGAGAGAGAGCCTCCAGGACCCCAGCGTAATGTCCTTTCAGTCTTGTATACATAAAACCCATGTCTTATCCCTGATTTTATATCAGCTACTACAGAAAGCTTCAAATATGCTTTAAAAAAAAAAAATAAGGCATGAATGAGTGAATCCCTATACAGCCATATCCAGCTCTAACAATGGTCAACTCAAGGCCAATCTTTTTTAATTTGCATATCCATCTACTTCCCTTCCCCCTCCAAGGATCTCTAACCAAGATCAGGTTCTTTGCAAGTCAATCCTGGACATCACATCCTTTCATCTGCAAATGTTTCAGCATGTGTGCCTCTGAACAAGGGCACTGTAAAACATAAACACATGAGCACTATTCTGTCTATAAGGATGAATAATTTCTTGACATCAACGACTTGCTTGGTGCTCAGATTTCTCCAGCTGTCTTAAGCTTTTTACAGCTTGTTTGAATCAGACTCCACATGAAATGTCTACCTTGCAACTGGCTGATATCTTTCCAGTCTCTTTTAATCTCCAGGTCTCTCTTCATCTCTGTCTCTCTTTCCTAACAATATATTTATTGAAGAAACCAGATCAATTGTCCTGTAGGATTCCCCAGAGTCTGGATGTTGCTGAGCTTTCCTTTTATTTCTCCACCACCGGGCTCTACATTGTACCTGCATAAAAGGATACTCAGGCTGGTCCATGTGCATTCATTCCCTTTCTCATCCCATCCCCCGCTCCCTTCCCTCCTGTGTTTCAAAAGAATAAATTCCATGTAATTGTTGATTCTATTCAACAACTACAGAGTGGCAATAGCGCAAAAGCTGAAGGAATATCAGGACAAACAAAACACAGTCCAAGAGGGTGATAAGACCATCTAGTTAAATCAAGAATGGCAAATAATAACTACATGAGAAGGCTCCAAAAGAATGAAGGATGAGGCAGGACAAAGAAAGAAGGCTTGGATCCACATGGTGCAAAGGGCTATAAGACACCATGAGGAGTTTGAGCAACATTAGCAAGGTGGGAAGTTTTCTGACATATTGAAACTGGACAGTAGTGCTGAGGTAAAAGATTCGATAGAGTCAATTACCTGCTTGATGCTCGGATTTCTCCGTCTTTTTATGGCTTGTTTGAATCAGACTCCACTTGATATACCTACATTTCTAGCTGATATCTTTTCAGTCTCTTTTAATCTCTAGATCTCTTTTTATCTGTCTCTGAATGGAAGATGCTGAATATCTCCTCAGGATCTGAGAATCATGAAGTCCTTTGAACAGAGAGTAGCTTCAACTCTGTGGCCCAGAGTGAGTAGCAGCTCTGAGAATGTATCATAGGTGAGGAATCTGTCTTGGATTTCAATAACCTGGTGAATGGGACTCTGGACTAGGCAAAGGGAAGTGAGCACAGAGAAAAGGAAGTGACATGACTTGTCACTGAGCACCTTGCCACAAGCAGGGAAAGCAGAAGATATGACAGGTGATGAGAGCTTTGAGAGAAAGTAGATGAGTTTCTTGGGGGGAAGAAAAGCCATTCCTTAGTTGCTCAGGTAGCTTCCACAGCTTTGTATTAAGAGCCACCTCAAATATAAACACTCTACTGCTTCAAAGACAGAGACTACAGGGGGAAGGTAGGCATATGCAAAGGAAAATCCTAAAAGACTATAGTTGTATTTATCTGGGGATAGATGTAAGCAAATATTTAAACTACATTTTCAACCCCTGAATTTACAACTGATTTATAATACAGACACAAATGGAACAGCAGTTTAGGACTGCAAATTTTCACAAAGGGCACAAGAGAAGTTCCCTTTGATTTAGAGATGATCTCAAGGCATATAAGTTCCCAAGGTGCAGTAGTTTCTCTTTGTACTAGACAGTACAAGCCCAATTAAGTGCTTATTAGACACTTTCTGTGATGACAACTCCCTTTAAATAAAACACAAAAACCCCATACTTTATAGATTGTCGGAGAAAGTGAAATAAAAATATCACTACTCCTTTAAATAACTAAGATGATTTTCCGCTAGCTTCAAACCTGTATCACACTCGCTTTATCACAGGCACAAAGGATAAATTCCAGAAGTTTTTAGAACCAACAGAAAGTTCTCATTGAGAAGTAAATTGTTTTCACTTAGAAAAAGTCTTCAATGAGCCCTTAGGCAACACTGGGCACATCCCCTCTCTGGTTGCCATGGCAGCGCCCATCCTCCAGGGATGCTGTGTTAGAGGAAGTGAGGAGCAATGTCTGAGCCTGTGGGTGATGACGATGCTCAGAGCAAAGGTGGAGATTCTGGACTCAGTTCGCTGCCTCCTGAACCCTGGCAGCTGGAGCCAATGGTGCAGTTGAGTCACTGCTTCAAACTTAAAGCACACAGCACACATAGGCTCACTTTCTTTTTCCCAACTGGCTCCCCAGTGCACCCTGGTCTCTACCGCAGGTCAAGCCATCTGTGGGCAAGGTAGAGTGCCCTGGCTCTTCTTCTCTTTCTCTCAGTGCTCCCTTTTCTATGTAAAAGAATCTTTTGTATTTCTACCTGTGAGTCCTGCATTCGTCAGCACTCAGTAAGGACTCACCAACCTGGCCACGTGTGTTCCATCCCTCCCCTCATCCGTGGGCCCCATTTCTTAGGGACAAGGTGATTTTCCAACCCACCAATACCAACTGAATGGCTTCAACTACATTCTGATAAGCACCTGGAGGGAGCATCGACCCCCGGGATTGAAGATGAAGACACCGCACTTCAGACCCCACTCACAATCCCCAGGCTACTTGTCCTCTGTGAGGTGGCTCCACATTCCAGGGCTTCCCCAAATCCCCATGCCCCCAGACTCACACAGCTCACAGAACTCAGGAAAGCACTATCTTTACAAAGCGTATCACAGAGAATATAACTCAGGAACAATCCAAAGGAAGCAGTGTGCAAAGTATACAGGGAGGGCACAGAGCTCCCTTGGCCCTGGGGGCACCCCCCTGCCAGCACCTCACTGTTCATCAAGCAGGACACTGTGAATCTAACTCTTCAGGGTTTCTATGGAGGCTTCATCCCCTAAGTCCAGCTGACTGAATCACAGCTCACTGTGACTGAATCCTGTCTCCAGTCTCCCTTCTCTCCTCTGCGCTACCGTAGACCTGAATGTTCTAACCCTCTATTCCTGGCTGAGTCTTTCCAGAGCCAGATCTTCATCCCGAATCCATCCAGCAGTGCCCTATGATCTCAGGTAAGGAATCATGTCCAGTGTATACAAAGACACTTAAAACTCAAGAGAATCCCAGAGTTTTCAGAGACTCTACCAGAAACAGGAACAAAGCACAAATATCTGGGTTTTTTTTCCTTAAACTGCAGACAAAACGAAAACTATAGACCACATAAGCAGTGACTGTGGATGTTCTTAGTAATATAAGCCAGGAGACAGCCCTGTAGACACCTGACCCCATCCCGGAGGCAGCCACAGTCAACACTCATCACGTTGTTGAGGTCACAGGGAAGAATGGGAGCTGTTCCAGTCAGTAGGACCCTCAGCACTCGTGAATAATGATTAGTAAGACCCTTTTCCTCCATGTGGACAAGGACGCACATCTTTCTGGAAGCTCTGGCAGCTGCAATGTCTTCCTGAGGAGCTGAAGAGCCCAGCAGGGAAACAGTTCTTCTCAACAGTTCTTGAAAATAAGCATATTTGGAAACATGGACCTAACCTTGACAGACTAATTAACATCTGTTGAATTTAACTATTAAAAACCCAGCACATAGATTTGCCCTTTGACGTTTCATTTTTCTAGCAACTCATCTGTATCGCATTTTATTAAAAGTATTGATTTGAATTAGTTTAAGGGGAAAAAGTATCTCCCTTAAACAGCTTGAGAAGCATTAGCCTAAAGAGCTGAGAATTGAGCCATAGACCTGATCAAACCATATCTACCCCTTCACTCTCAATCACTAGTCGTTAGTGAGGAACATCAGTGGACACCTTTGTACCTGAGGCTTGAGTTGAATCTTCTCTCATTTACAATAGAAATTATTCCATATGACACAGGAAACTATCAGCCCAAAGTAAGATGAGAGAAAGAGCAAAGTTGTTGACATAATCAAGTACAGACAAAGGTACCCGGTGTTCCAATCATTACATCGAACTACACGAAGCTGAGGAAGAAAATGCCCAAAGACACACATCAGGTAAAGGCTTTGCATAGCCACCTTGATGGATGCCCCTCCTTTAAATCAGAATCCAAGCAAACACTTCATTGTTTCATCCACTTCTGCAACTGCCAGCTTTTGGCCAAATGATTTGTCTTTAAGCAAATGTCACACACAGTGGGTAGTGATTTCATTTTCCTAAATTGTTGTCAAAGCTTTACATGCTGCAGCTTCCAAAAAAGGAGAACTAGAAAAATGACATTTTAGAGGTGGGAAAGAAACATGAGTTATTCCAAAGCACCAGCTTGTGCTGGTGAAAGCTTTCTTCTGAAGTGGTTCCGGCTAGTGTTTTCCAAACTGCTATCATTTCAACCGCTGGCTTTCACTGTATTTATGCTAAAGTTTAGCTGATTTATTTTTACAGTATTTTATGAGGATGAAAAGCCAAAAAGGAAAAAAATAACTATAAATGTTGTTTAAAAGTCAAGATAGAACTAGAAACAGGAGGAATTTAAAAAAAATAGAATGAATTTAAGAAAACTGTTGACAGGTTTTGTGTTTTTTTTTTAACCTTGAGCAATCTAACACTAGGATGACCTTGCTTGAAAGTCCTATGTGTGGTATGAGTAAGCCATGGGGAGGAAGCGGCCACTTAGATCAGTTAAAGGTCAGTGAACTTCCAAATCCCTTCACAAAATCGTACAGTTTCCGGTGAGTGAGGTAGCTGGGAAGACTAAAGACATAAGCTCCTCCCAAGTTTCTCTAACTGGGGTCCAGAGATAGTTTCCCAGGAGCCTGAGATTTAGAAACTATTACTTTGTCCCTGTCAAGATTTAATAGTAATATATAATATTCAAGATCTACAAAGAACTCATAAAGCTCAACAGAAAGAGTCCAATCCAAAAAGTGGGTAGGAATTAAAGAAGACATTCAGGGCCAACAGGCATACGAAAAAATGTGCAACCATCAATAACTTGATATCGGGGAAACACAAATCAAAACCCACAATGAGAGACCACCTCATTCCACTGTGAGTGGCCCAACTCAAATACAAAAACAAAAAACCAGAAACAACAAATGTTGGCAAAGATGTCAAGAAAAATCAGCCCTTGTATAGTGCTGCTGAAAATGTAGACAGGTCCATTCCCATTAGAAAACAGTACAGAGGCTCCTCAAATATTAAAAATAGAAGGAGCATATGATCCAGCAGTCCTCCTGCTAGGGTAGATACCTAGCAGGAGGAACACAAGCACACTAATTTGAAGGGATAGATACTCTCCACTTACTGCAACACTATTTGCAACAGCCAAGTCAGAAGACTGGATGAAGGAGATGTGGTATATTTACATAATGGAATGAGTAGTAACTCGGCTATAAAAAAATTAAAAAGATAAACTTAACATTTGCAGCAATATGGATGCAATAATGGGGATTGGGCTAAGCAAAATAAGTCAGCAAGAAAAAAGACAAATAGCAGATGATTCCACGCATATCTGGAATATAGGAATAAAACAAAGGAAATGACAACACAATCCTAGAAATATGACTGCAAAATCTAGGCTACTAGAGGGAAAACCACAAAAAAGACTGTTTTGCTAGTTAAGAATGGCGCCTTAACTAGCAAAATCTGAAGAAGGTCTCCAGATGATAGCATCACTGTTTTATTTCCTGGCTTCAGTCCTTGCACAGTGATTATGTAAGATATTAACATTTAACAAATCTGAGCAAAGACTGTACGGAAATTCTTTGTACTG
Organism: Uropsilus gracilis; assembly: GCA_004024945.1. NCBI lineage: Eukaryota > Metazoa > Chordata > Mammalia > Eulipotyphla > Talpidae > Uropsilus > Uropsilus gracilis. The sequence continues at coordinate 29,759 of PVHY01008107.1, forward strand.
TTTGGCAACTTTTTTGAAAGCCTGAAATTATTTCAAAATAAAGAGTTAAAAAATAATTACAATTTTTCAAGAGACCATGAAGGGGAGAAACCAACACAAAGGAAAACAGGCAGTAAGAACCTATTGAGTGGCTGTAAAACACCCTGGAGAGCAGTCAGTGCCCCCTGCAGAAAAGGCTCTAAGGAGATCTAACCAATACATGACATCAGGTTCCCATCAGGCATCACATGTACGTCCTCCTCCAGAGCTCACACCCAGATCTTATTCTAGCCTGAGTCTGCCCTCTAACTTTACTCATCTGGTATTTAAGTTTACATGGATCCCCTGTAACTTGGGCCAACAACTTCCCAGATGTGCTGAGAGAAGGATCTTCCAGGTTCTCAAAGCTGAGAGGCAGATTTGGGATCATGCATGGTGATAAAGAGCAAGCAGTCTACATGGGTAGCCACTCCATAGGTCTAGAGGCAACACCACTGCTCTTGAGAATGCCACTTTCTTCCAAGGATAAGAGGCAGCCCTAGCAAAAAGAATGGACATAGGTGCTTTGGAAAGCAGAGGAAGGAGTCAGTGTCTTTGAGTCTTAAACAGGCAAAGGACACAGATCTAAACCCATGCATTGTTTTTTTTTGTTTTTTGTTTTTTGCTTGAGACTAGGTCTCGCTATTTTTGCCCATGGAACCGCAGGCTCTTGTTGCCTGGGGTACCACAGACTCAAGCAATCCCCAGCCTCAGCTTCCCAGGTAGTTGAGATTATAGGCGCACGCCACCACGCCCAGCTATTTTTTTTTTTTTTTTGGAACTAAGTCTCGCTACAGGCCCCAGGAGGGACTCAAACCGCAATCCCTAGCCCCGGCCGCTTCATAGGCTGAAGCTTACAGGCACGAGCCACCGTGCCCGGCCCCCAAACCCATGAATCTTCACAAAGGCTTAGCAGCATGTCTGAGCTGAGTAATTCCTTTATGAAGCTCCATGAGGACCCATGTGCAGTAACCCTGACTTAGCCTTATAGAGCGCATACATCTAGCCATGTCTTGGCCCAAACCAAACTCTTCGTTTCCAATTGCATCTGAATCGAAATGAATACCAAACTCCTGGCAGTAGGCTGGTGCCCTGAGCACCGCCCACTCCACATTCTCCCCCAGTGTCTGTCCCTTTGCAAAATACATTCTTGCATCAGGTCCTGGATGGCCACTCTGAAGATTTGCTACAAACTGTGCTCTTTGTCTAAATGTCTTCACACCTCCTCTTCCCAACACACACACACACACACACACACACACACACACACAGCGCATGCTAACCTCCATGCATCACATTTACTCCAGTTCAGCTCAAATATCACATATCAGGAAAGACTTCCCTGACCAGCTTTGGAGCCAGGTGAGCACCCTCTGTTTTACCTTCTTAGTGCCCTAAATGGCATCTTCATATGTCCTGCCACCATTCTACATCTTTATTAGACACCTTGACTCCCTTTAGAGCCAGAGCTAGGACTAAGTGTGGCTCGCAAACCACCACAACTGAAGATCTAGCAGAGCACTGTCTTCAGAAGCTCCACTCCTTCCAAGGATTAAATGAAACAAAGTCCATAAAGCATGCCGAGAAAGCAGCACTCAATAGTGAAGAGCTGTGAGTCATAGCAAAATGCCTTCTCCAGTAAATGTGCTTGAAATATACCTCTACTTTTCCCTTCACCTGAGTTGGGGGTGGGGGAGAACGCCTGGCAAAAGATGCCAAGTTGTTTTTTCAATGATACTTTTTGACTGTCAAGTCAGCTCATTTTAGGATACTGAAAAACTTCAAATTGCAAGGTATAACAGCAAAAAAGGAAATGCTCTAAAATTAACATGCTACACTTTTTTTTAACTGCGATGAATCTATACTCATCATCAGTACATTTTCACTTCTCTCTACAGCCTTCATTGTCACCTTCTCTTTCAAAATCTTGGTTATTCCAACTCCCTATTCCTACAAGGACATTCACTCCCTTTTCAAACACCAAAGATTCTAATAACTTTCATGAAAATGGCTCAAATTTTGTTTGATTTAAAAACATGAAAAATTTGTTTCTATCTCAATGAACTAAGGAAAGCAGAAATGACAGTTATCCCAAGTACTCTGTTCACAGAAGGATTTTAAAACATTAAAAATTGTCATTTGGTTAAAAGGTAAGGATTGTTTATACTTTCAGGATGTTTCAGTATAATCAAGGCAGTTAAAAACTCTTGGGTCAGGACAAAATATTCAGGTAATGGAAAAAAAGACCAACTACTGAGATTTCTTAGGGGATAGAAAATTTCCTACTGACAAAGGAGAAATGACAATTCAAGAATGTGCTGTTTCCATTAAAAGACTACACTTTAAGGAACTTGGCTCTAGAAAATGTCTCCAATGAAATGTCTCCATTCCAGATATATGTATTCTATGCAGCAATACCTAGCAGTCAATACCTAGCCCTGTCCGTGATTCAACGATAGACACGTATGGGAGAAAAGATTTTCCATTAATCCTTCTAGGTTTGCTAACTTCAAGTGTGGAACAAACTGACAATAGGTCAATAACAGGAAATAGCTGTGCAAATATATGAATTTTTAACACTACATGCATGGGGCAGGAAGGGGCACCATGAGGGCGGGGCTGAGTGAATACCCCAAAAAAAGCAGTGGAATTTGAGAATTTTATAGACAGTTAAAGAGAGGGGAGGAGGGAGAGGATAATGAGTTTTAGGAAAGATGAGTGGGACCTTAGAAGAATAGATGGGAGGTCTGATAGTTTGTTAGAAAGTCTGGTGTAGGGTGTGATAAGACTCATCCTCCCCTGGTTGCTGAAACTCCAGGGAGATTTATGGCAACTGAGTTCCTTCTGGAAGGTTTGTCTTTTAGCAGATAAGAGGGGTGCGGAGAAAGTCTCTCTCGTGTTTGCTGTATTTCAAGTAGCTTCAGTTTCAAATAACCAATATGCCAAAGTGGTATGCTTGAGCATGACCTGTCCTGAACTCCCTTAGAGGATATTCCTACCCTTTCCATCATGGGATAAATGGATACAAAATACAGACAGATATTCAACCACATAGAGCTGACACTTAATCTCACAAAAGCTGCAGCCATTTTCCCAGGGGGGAATATGTTTATACAAACTTCTTTAATTGATCTCTATTAAACCCCCTTGCCAAATGCACCAGAATATCCCCCTCCCTCTGTATAATCATGGAGGTTTGATCAACACTCGCCGTTCACAAGTTGTAGGAGATGCTACTCAAGCACACAGTATCCACCCGGAGCTGGACACCAGTGTGCAAAGTCTGCTAATGGCTGCCGGGAAACAGAGAGTGGGCAGTTAGGAACTGGACAGTCATTAAGCACAGCTACAGCAAGCAAATGCCTCAATAAAGGACACCTCTCATGGCTCAGGTCTGGTGGTGTTGACCTTGTGAGTTAAATATGGCATCAGCAGCCTATAACCAAAGGGTGATAGAACCATGTGATCACCAGGATATCTTAAGGTTACTGTAGTACAAAGCATTAAAATCGGAAGGAGGAAGAATATAAATACTCTAGCAAGCCCTAAGAAGAATAACTCATCACCAAAGGATAAACAACCTGCGGAAACCAACATGGAGGACATGGAAGAAATGCTATCTAGGTCAAACAAAGCGTTCAAATCTGGAATCCATTTCTTTCACTGAAGGATCATGTAAATGTTTGAGGATAAAACGCTGCAACGGACAAGGAGTGAAGACTGAAGGTGAATGCTGACGTAGCAGCATCACTTGCTTCCCTTTGAAGAACAGTGAAAAATGAAGCTCTTGAATTTGCTGAAATTGTTTTCAAATGTCTTTCTCGTCCTCATATGTCACTCTGTAAGGCCAGTCCCTCCAACATAATAGTTATAAAGACAAACCCAAAAAGACTTTAGACATACCTACTACGTTAGCTTTGAAATAAGCTGTCAGCAATACAACCTAGAGTAGACACAGGTCAATAAGCAAGACATTCACTTGTGACATGAACAACCTTAAATATTGACATATATGGAGTTTGTTCAAAGCATACGAAGCTACTCAATATTAATATTAGATTATTGTTCATATTAATTAATAGTTTAATAAATGTTTGGTTTTTATTGTTATCCAATTGGTTTATTTCAATATTGAATTGATATTGATTTATTAATATTAATGTCACTTCATTAAGAACTTGCCTAGTCATAACTGGAATGTGAACTGCCTAGATGCACACTTTTGAAGACCAAGTGCAGACTTTATGATCTCCTTCCTAACTTTGCTCTGATATTAACTTAATGTTATTTTGTTTTTAAAACTAGACTTGACAGATTGAAAATAAAAAAGACCTTCACTACACATGGATGGAAAAGCAGTACTTTACTTCCATCATCCTTCCCTAGGATCAGGTGTGCTTAGGAGTAATACTGATATCTTTTTGCCAGTTGTTCTTATAACTTAAGTATATGTAAGCACATAGTGAATTGTATGTAAACAAATTTTGAGGTTAAGCTGGGCGTGGCAGCGCACCTGTAATCCCAGCGACCTGGGAGGCTGAGACTAGGGATGACTTGAGTCTGCGGGTTCGGGACTACCCTGGGCAACACAGACCTGACACCATAGCCATGGCAATGGCCTCCAGCATACAATGGACTTTTGCACTTTAGAAACCAAGCGGTTTGACCAGCAGCCCAAAGATGTTCATTCAGTCTGGGCAAAGCTACTCTTTGCTTAGCTAAATAGCTTTCTGAAAATATGGAGACACCCACTCCTGCCGTGGCCAGGCTGCTCATGGTATAAACCATGCCAGAGTCTCAGCAAGAGAAAGGATGCCTATTTCTGCTGACAAGGTACCAGCAGCAGATGCTGGCACAAGCTGCAAAGTGGTCCCTGCAGTAAGAACCTGCCGTGGGGTAGTAACCTGCAAAGCCACCCATTCTACCTGCCAACACTGGTACAGTCACCCCCTAGCTATGTGACCTGGCAAGCAAGGAACCTAAGTTGACAGCTATTACCCAGTTTCTCACTGGAAAGAATAACCAAAAGCCAACTCATAAAAAGCAGACCTCTACTAAATTTGAGGTTATTTCCTCTTCCCTTTGCCTGGGGCAAGAGCGTCATGAATTTATCACTGGTTTGGAGGACGTTATTACCTTTCTTGGCTTATTAAAGGGCATTATTCTAGATGCTATTGGCTTGTGTTATTATTATAATTTCTGCAACGAAGTGGCATTAAATGACTGGTACAGGCCATCTCAAAACCAAACCAAAAACCAAATAGGCCATGTCTCTTGGGCCTGGCTTCTAAGCCAAAAACAAAACAAAACAAAACAAAAAAACCCATTGTGGAAGTCACTTACCTACATCAGAAATTAGCAACAGATGAACAGATGTACACCTTACATATTCACAATATGAATGTACTATTCTTACCTTTCTCCATTGTAACTGACCAGCTACTGGCCATGATAATTTCTGATAAAAGAGCTTACACTAAAAATACGAAACTGTACCAAATATTCCAGAGATTCCTGGCTCTATTACTAAGCTGTAATTGATGGGTGATAAAACAAGGGAAAATACAACAATCACAAAAAGATAAGGACACCAAAAAGAGATGCCAATTAAATTTTAAAAATGAGGCAAAAAAAAAAAAATATGTGAAACTACAAAGCATGTAGCGTTTGCTCAGTGACATTATCCCCACACCCAGTTCCTGCAGAGAATGTGCTTTTTAACAGCTAACAGCATGAACCAAATTAAAGTCGGGTCTCAGAGGACTAACCGGGTTCTACCACTCAGAAAGCATCCTTTTTCCAGACAAGTACAAAGATCTAGAAGCAAAAGCAAAACCAAAAAGTAATATTTAAAAACATCATTTATGAGACACTGCAAAAACAGTTTCTCTTGCACAACAAAATCAGTGAATCTTGGCAATTGTAAATGATGCTGCAAAAGATGTCAGTGATTGTAAGCAAACCAAATGAATGCAAAGTCAGATGTTTAATTTAATTCCAAAGTCAGATTTTTATAGCTTAGGGACCCAGATCTCAGGATTAAAATTGAGGGGGGGGTTATGCTGAAATGTGTTTTATTGTAGAGAATTAAAGTTCTTATGTAGAACTAGGAAAACAAGCAAAACAAATGAAAAGGAGAATAGTGTGGTGAGGGAAATTAACATAGGAGAGCTGAATAAAGCATCATGGGCTGACAAAAAACTAAAATTATAGGAAAACATTTTACAGCATTTATTAATACTTAAATTTAAATCGTTTGCAATATAAACGCATTCTGAACGAACAGCTGGAGTGTATCCTACCCCCCACTTGACAGTACTAGAACTCAGCTGAATTAATACAAAATTTCATTGCCAAGTATATGGCACAAATAACATAGAATGAAAACAGTATTTATTTTTTAAAGTATGGAAGCAAGAGGAAAGGGAAAATTATCTCTCTATCCTCCTAGGTTCTTAGCTGAGACCCCCCCCCCAAAAGGCAGATTAATGAAAGAGACAATCTATTAGCATGCATACCTCACAGATACAAGAGAACTACGTAGGAGTGAATGAGTAACTCAAGAGGTGGTTTGAATTCAAAAGCCAGGCATGGTGGCATGTGCCTGTAAGTGACAGCTTATGGAGTTGCAGCAATGGTCTGAGGATCGCAGTTCGAGTCCTGCTCGAGGCAACACAGTGAGACCTAGTCCCAAAAAATAGCTGGGCGTGGTGGCGCGCACCTGTAATCCCGGCTACCTGGGAAGCTGAGGCTGGGGACTGCTTGAGTCTGCAGTACCCCAGGCAATGTGAGCTTGTGGTTCCACGGGCAAAAATTGCGAGACTAGCCTCTTAGGAAGAAATTAATGATGTTTAAGGAAGCTGACTGGCCCTTAGAAGAACAGATGGGAGATATGACAGACAGTGTCACCATTCTGGGGCTATGGTGTCCATTTCTAGTCTCCTCGACTGCGTTAAACATTCATCCTCCTTGGTTAATGAAACTCCCAGGAAGGCACATCCTTTGGAGGTACCAGTCTTTATGCAGGCAAGGGGCGTAATCTCACTGGTGTGTCCTGAGGGACAGTCCCTCAGAACTGTGACATAGCAACCAGCTTACACACACAGCGCAGGTGCTGGCCATGCTCTGGAACTAAGCACAGCAAGGACACCGAAGCAAATTTCCTAAGCAAATCAGGTGGAGGGCAAACAGGAGACCCTCCTTAGTGAGCCAGTGTAAGCACTTGCTGATACGTGGTGGAGAGTCATCCAGTTTATAAAACAAAAGGGGAAATGGGGAGAAAAGCCACCTAGAAAGCAAGTGTTAAGGGGTACTAAGCTTCCATAAATATTTTGCCTAAAAACTGGTTTACTTCCTAATTTTGTAATTAACAAAAATTTATTAAAAAAAAAAAAAAAAGAAAACAGCTGGGCGTGGTGGCATGCACCTATAATCCAAGCGCTGGGAGGCAGGAGGACAGGGATTGCTTGAGTTCACGCATTCGAGACTACCCTGGGCAAGATAGAGAGACCTGGTTCTCAAAGGAAACAGTCAGGCGCTGTGGTGAGCTACCTGGAAGGCTGAGGCTGGGGATCACCTGAGTCCCCCAGACTACCCTAGCAACATAGTGAAACCTAGTCTCAAAAAAAAAAAAAAAAGGAAAACAATAGAGACAAAGGAATGAACAATGGTTATTTAATGACTGCTTTATTGGCATCTTTATCTTCGCTAATACAACATTAATTAACATTATGTAAATGTATTTAATTTATTTATTAACAGGTGATCATGGAGTAATTAATAGCTCTCAGAACTAGATGGCCTGGCTTGGAGTCCCACTTACCACTGGGAAGCCTTAGGCAGGTTTAGTTTCCTCATCTGTAAAATGAAGAGAAAATGGTAGGATAACAAGGTCTCCACACCTCCTGGGCTCAGGAGAGCTCATAGGAGCTAATCTATATAACACTAAATGCAGCGTCTCTGGCACACAGTGGAACCTACACTTGTCTGTATTTTAGATTACCCTTCTATTTAAACTAAAAATAGATGTTCGATCGTCTACCAAATGAAAACCATGTACATACACATCACAGAAAAATCAACAATAAAGACTCAAAGCATTAAAACAATTCTAAGAATGTACATGATGGACACCAGAGTTTCCCCTTACTCTTCTCCCATTGTCAGCCCTGCCTCAGTCCTATGGACAGTCATTAGCTGAAGCAATGCTGGCTTTAAGTCACTCCCCACGGGAATCTCCACAGTCTCCATGCACCACAAGCTAATTCTCAAAGCCTGCCCCGACTCCAAGCCTCCAGCACCCCGCACTGCACAGAACTTGAAGCAGTTCTTATGAAATTGGGTGGAAAAGGAGCAAAAACCACCAACTGGCAAGCCATAGGGAAAAAAATCTTTTAAAATGTGGTCTGCCACCCAGCTTTCTTACCAGATCCTTCTCACCCGTGCAGAGCACTTGCCACTCAGATGCAGTTCAACAACAGGGTTTTACTTACAAGGATATTAACCAGGAAAATAAAAAGTCCTCACAGCCACAAATGTCCAGTTATTTTAACATTTTCAGTCCCATTTTCAGTCCCAAAGGTCCCAAACACATGTCCAAGATGGTGCCCCTTTGCCCCCTCCAAACCTGAGGCAGGCATCCTGCAAATTCCAGTCTCTCTCCAGTGTCTTCTCTTTGCTTCTTCTCAGAATCTCCAGTGTTCCGAGCTGCTCCGCTTCTCCAAGGTGCTTCAAATTTCTACCACAATTGCTGATGCAAAAATCAGCTTTCCAAATTCCTGGCCATCTTCAAGTACCAGCTCCCTATGCCATCTTGCTGCAGTGTGCAGTGCCATACTCTCCACACCCGCCACTCTTCTGCCAGCCACCATGGCTCTTTGCCACCTCCAGCTCACTCTTCAGGGGGCTTACCCTGGTCAGGTCACGTGGGCCTGTTAACTCAGTCCACCATTCTCCTCTCCTTTCTTTTCCTTCCTTTCTCTTCCTATCCTTCCTCCTTCCTTTTATTTGCCTTTTGGCGCTTCTTGCTTCTTCTCCTGGGGTCTTTCTCTCAGACTCCGCCCTCCAGGGTATTTTGGCACCTATTCCAATTTTCACTGTGTCATTACCTTGTATCACATATTTGAGTGGGTCTTTGGTGAATGTTTTTTCTACCTGCTACAATGAGAGCCCAGGACATTGTCTGTTTCTTGCCGAGTTCTGCGTCTCCCAGGGCACGGCCTGCTCCAGGTGTTCAGCAACTCTCTGATGGATCCAAGAACCCCCCCACCATCCACCACTGCTCACAATCCCACCCACCGTACACAAGCCTGCACATTTTGCACAACACTTTTATACACTATTTTATCTGGGCCCACCGTAAGCCTTCGCGGAAGGCAGGCGAGTGAAAAACCAAGGCCTCAAAGTTCAGTCACCCAAGGTCACATCCGGAGTCAGTGGCAATGAACTAAGCGTGTTAACTCCAAGTCTAGAGTTCCTTCTAGGATACTGTCCCCTAGTCCAACATCCAGTGCGGAATACTCAAGCCTTGGCTTTGCCTCACACTTTGCAGCTTCTGCAATTTTTACTCCTCCCTGCCACTCATCTCCTCCCTCTTCCATAACTTCTCATTCATTAAACAAATGTTTACTAAGGTCTGTGTGTGATGGGCACCCCCTCTTCCTCCTTCCAGGTCCACCACTTTGACACAGATGCGGCACTTCTACCACACGGATGCCATTTCCTCACTCAATAAGAAGTTTCCCTGCCATACAGACATGACTGGTTTTAAAAAGAGTCATGAGCAACTGTTAAGTATCATTAGTGCCTTGGGTTGGGATGAGAACCCTACAACTAGGATACTGATTGCCCTGTAGCTTGAAAAAACGCTTCAAGAAGAGAATAACAATGTCAATTTACTGACTTTTAAAAGTACAGTTATTACAATTCATATGCCCCAGGTACCGTAAGTAAAACAAACACACTATCAAAATAATGTACGTTGCATCAATTTTATTTCAATTTAAAAAATAGATTGACTTTACTTACCTTTATACCAAGATGCCCATAAGCAAAGTATTCCCACATCTTTTCCAGCAAAATGGTTTTTATCCATCAGGTCAATTAAATAGTTAAAAGACCATCTCAAACTTGTCAGTTCAAAAGCAACATGCACACAATTAAAATGGAAACAACAGATTCAGGGATTCTATTCCTCTGAATTACGAGCACAGAACCACAACTCTAAATACAGCAGCAATAAACCTGCAATAATCCTTGTGAAATATAGTATCAATTAAATGTTGGTGCAAGAAATGTAATGCAGAATTACTGCCGTATTAACACTCCCTGAAGATAAATCACCAAAGACTTTAAACAAGTGAAAATCGATTCTATGAATATTTAACACAGCAGACTTTACTTAAAATTTCCCACAGCAGACATATAAGGGCGTGATAAAGAGCTGCAAAGGGTTAATAATGCTAGATTACTATGAATTCATATTCATAGATAAGTAGGCTGGGAGTCTTATCTTAGAAATGACAATATTTTGTAGTCTGGGGGTAGGCAGGTGGGATATACAAACAGTATTTGATACTGCGTTCACTCATTCCAGGATTTAAGAGCAACAATACGCCTTCTCTTTCTTTTCTACTTAAATTTCAATGCTAGATTTAAGAGACAATCATAGATAAGACAAAAAGCTGTAAGAAAAAAAAACTCAAAAATACCCCAAATGAACAGAAACCAGAGAAAGCATCTGTCTCCCAGGACATAGGTTTGCGCACATGAAGACTTCCCATCTGTAAGAGGTATGTGGGTCTCCCATCCCCACTACTTTCTACAAGGATAAAGTGCTTTCAGACTCTGTGGTCCCAGGAGCCTGGGATAACCTTAAGTAAATCTGCAAGATGACTGGGCTGTTTACTTGCTTGAGGATCTTTAACAATGGAAAACTTAAAATGTGGGGTTTCTGTACCTCCAGGTTCCCCCTCATACCCCATCTAAAGCCTTCTGATCACCCTGTCTTCCCCATCCACACTATCATCCTCGACCAGGCAGTGATTTATGGATCCCACAGAGAAGCTAGCCTGACCTCACAGAGCCTCATTAGGAAAGCCTCCCTTATATAGAATCTAAAGCTCTTCTCATTGTGCAGTTTAATTCTGCTTCCTTTTTTTTTTTTTCTCTGTGAACTCAAGAGAAGGGGATGAACCCCTAAGAGAAAATGTCCCATTCACAGAAATACTTTTGATATGGTGAATCCTGTGAGTTTAAAAAAGTGTACTCTTAAATATGTGCTCTCTTCAAAAAAAAAGGAAGACATTCAAATGTAATTCTATCATTTACCTCTAATAAAAAAATCCAGACATTATATGGCTTTGTAGAAACCAAACACTTAATACCTCTTTTGACTCTGAAATTGTACAGGTGTCCCTGAAAGTTTAAGTTCACACCTTCACCCACACTCAATTCCAGCAGGAATGCAGAGCTATGGCTAAATGTTTTCACTGAGCATTGGGCATGTGGGTACATCTCAAAGTTATTGTGATCCATGCCACCCCTTCAGCTGCCCTTTTGGATCTACAGCTCCCTCACCTTTGTGGACTAGGAAAATAAGAAGAGATAAAACTCAAGGCTCTTAATTATACTTTGCACATTAACTCTTGATTTTAAGATGTGTGAAGGAGGAAATGGAAATGCGGCTAATTTTCAATGTAAATTATCCTGAGAGCTAATTATGTGTAATTTCATTTTCTTTATTCAAGTGGGTGAATCCTAAAAAAATTTCCTTTTAGGTCAAGTATTTTTCCCTTACAACGTCATGACGAATCCTATATAATGAAGACTCCATTCCTCACCTCAGAACTCTGTCTTTCTATACTATTTTGTTGGGAGAAAAGGAGCTAAAACTTGTCTGAGAGTGACTAACATTACACACTTGGTGTGATGTCATCTTTACAGGGCAGAGTCTATTAGAATTAAAAAACCCTGTAAAAGAAAAAGGGCGGGCGTCTGAGAGAAGCACCAGCTCCACTCTAAGATGGCTAGCTGCAAGCTTCCTGTGATTTTCCCCCCTCTAGCATCTGCCTCTCTTGGGTAGACACAGGTCCCTACCTTCAGTAAGCTGTGGAAGAACCAATTCATAAAATCAAAAGCTGTATTTACAATTCCTATTTTATCTCTGCCTGTTGAGTTCAGGCCAGATTCTCATTCCTATCAAAACTCCAGTCAAGCTCATCAGTGACCTCCTTGCTGCCAAAATGACAGTCAATCTGACCTTCATGCAACAGGATGATTACTGACCGAAGCACATTCATGACACACCTCAAACAAGTCACCCTTCTTTTGGGTTTTCTTTCTAACTCATCAACTCCCCCTATTCAGGTTTCCTTTGCGGGGCCCCTCTCATCTTTAAACTCCACGTTCCAGAATTGCTCCTATATCCAACTGCTACTCATTTTTTCTACATGAATACTTAACCAGCATCACCAACTTACGCCTTAATCACACACTGAGTGTTACCCTCAAACTCCATGAACCTTGCCTATCTCAGTAGAAAGCAACTCCACTTTTCCATTTGCTCAGAAGTCTCTACTCATACTCTTGTCTCGCTCACCACTAACCTGACAGAAAATCAGCTCCACCTTATAGCAACATCCTGACCGCTCACTACTACCATCCGCTGTGGAGATTAACACAATGTCTCTGCTTCCACTCTTCATTCTAAACACCACAAAGTGTTCCTTTAGAAACACTAGTCAGATTACTAATCTGTTCAAAACCCTCCAACGGTCTCCATTCTCCTATGGGCTGAGTTGTATCCCCAAGTTGAAATACTAATGTTCTTTCTAAACCACCCCCAAATACCTCAGAATTTGACCTTTTGAGGGTGTTGCTGATGTGCTTAGTTAAATTATTAGGGTGGGCCAGTGCAATCTGGTTGGTTTCTTTCTAAGAGGAAATCTGGACACAGGATATACAGAAGGAAAACATTCTGTGAAGATCAAGACAGAGGTTCACAACTCAAGAATGAAATACTGCCAGCACATCATCAAAAGCTAGGAGACAGAAGAAGTAGAGTCTCTCTGAGCCATGAGAAGAAACCAACCTTGTCAAGACCTTGCTGGTGGACATCTAGCACTGAGAGCTGGGAAACAATATTTCACTATTGTTGAAGCCATCCTGATGATCACCTCAAAGAGAATAAAAGGCAAACTCACAATGGACAAAGGTTCCATATGCCAGTAGCCAGATTCATGCACTGGGTGCCTGGCTGCCCCTATACATGCCAGAGTCTTTGCTCTGGTACCGCACCAGAGAGCTCTGCCCCAGCACCCTCAGCACCCTGTCCAAAATACTGGACAGTATTTTTATAGTTTTCCCTCTGTATGTCTTTCTCAGACACACTTAGGTGTCTGCTCAAACACCTCCAAAGGTTATCTTCTCCCTCCAGCGTTCTCTATGGCCCTTCACCCAGCTTTACCCTCACCAATGTGGCTCACCACCACACACTTTCAATATTTATTGCGATCAACTGCATACAGCATAAGGCCTCCCTGAGGGGTTGAGGTACACACTCCCCAGAGGCCAGTTCCTTAGGGTCAGCCTTACAGCAGCCTCATCTGCTTGAAGGAAAACCCTCTGGGAAGAGGGGCGCCTCTACCTGAAGGAATGATGTCACCACTCTGGCAGGTAACACTCCAGAAGCCTCTGGAGGCTTCATAGAGACTTCATCCAATCTGCATCACACCTGAACTTCTTCTGCTGCTGGCTCCACCCAGCTGCCTCCACCCCTTTCCGCTCACAATACTAGTTCTAGATGGAGACCTCATTCCCCAAACTCCATCTCCCCAGAGAAACCAACATGAAACACTTTCTCCAACTCCCCCAACCAGAAAGTAACCTCACTGAAGGAAGGGCACATTCCCTGTGCTCCCAAAGCCTAAAATATAGTACCTGATACAAAATCCGAAAGACTGAGTGAAATACTGGAAGGAAGAAGAATGAGCAAGGCATGGAGGCAGGCTTTGAGTATTTGGACTGAATGAAGTCAAGTCCCCAAATAAAAGAAAAATATTTTACTATGGTCTTTATCTTGCTTAAAACAAAGGGAATACACACTATCACAATGAAACTGTGCATGAGGTTGTGGCAGTAGTTTGCTACTTGATCTTAAAGCTAAATATTTACAAAAGTCCCAAAACTGACTTATTATCCTATGACCCTGATCCTTCCCCCGCTATGATTTTAAATTTTGCAACTTTAGGTTCTATTACCAAGAGGGTAAGAGGGAAGAAACTATAAAATAATTCACACTGAAAAGAAACTCTGCTTTGTATTTTATCATAATAGTTTACTATAGCGTTTCTCTTCATTGATTGTTTATTTCAAGCCTCATTCAAAACATAATTTTTTCTTTCTCAGAGAATGGTCTTTCACTTCATTGCAAGATTTTAATTGCACTCAGCTTTGGCAAATGATATAAAATTTATTTTCCATGCACCATAGCTGGCGACTCATTCAGACCTAAATGAAGCTGATTTCTATGTGGTCACGTATCTCATGCCTATTCATTCCCAAAAATGAGGGCTGACTATGAATAAGTAAAGCTAATAAAGCTGGGAGATCACATGTGGTTGGTTTATAGAATCACTTTCATTTCTTTACATATCACTGAATGATGAGAATCTAAGTGAAAAAAATGTAAAGTCATGTTTAACACTCAAAACAACAAAATCACCCCTAAACAATTATTGCTTCACCAGTCTGAAACACTCTAAGACAAATAGATTCAGAACACTGTGTGTTTACAGCACAGGAATGTAGTACATAGATGTACCTGAAATATTTTATACTCATAAATATGAATCACTGAGTCTCCCCAGCCAGACCCATCTAATTTCATCAACCTTCTGAAATCACCTCTTTCACTAAAGCAGCTCGAGGCATAAACGCAATACCATAACGTTAATTAAAATACATAAAACCATCCAGGAGTAGCAAGGAGTGCACCACATTTTTTTTTAAATGGTAGAAATTGAGCTAAAAATAGTAATCACTACTTTGCCAGCTTAAAAAGTTAGGTCTTAAACAGTGCCTGAAGCTACAAGGCTACCAGACTTTCTCCAAGGGAGGATAACAATTAGTGCACTATTCACGCGTCTGGTATGCACCTAACTTTGCATGGTTGTGTGTGCATGCTCACTTTGCAACTCTGAACTTCAGTTCTCTGCTACCTGTTTGCTGTTAAGCACAATCCAAGAAGTTCCAAGCAACAATGCATCTTCCACCAACTAACAATGCCAACAATTGTCCCATGCAAAAAAACAAAGATTTTATATAATCTTAATGTGGCACCATTATCACTACTGATGTTCAGTTCTCCAGTTGATTTGGAAACAAATGGCTTCTGACCACTTATCAAGGAAC